>JAKTYO010000029.1:32462-89240 GCA_030578735.1 Metschnikowia noctiluminum | reverse complement strand
CCCTGTATCAGAACTGGGCCCCAAACTTTGACAGATACAAGCAAGCCTATCAAGCAACACTGACCCAAATATATTCCCGCGAATGTCTGGAATAACGCTTTCGGATAATGGGAGCCTCTAGAGTCTGCTTTCTCGACAAAGACGTAGATGAGATTATGGCACCAGGCAACGTACAACAAGCCGAACGCAGCGCACGAGAATAAGAGTATGATAGGTGATATGATGGCATACACCATGGTAATACTTGTCAAACTGATAATCGGGGGGAAAACACTGCCCCAGCTCACATTTTCCAAGCCCGAGAATCGAACCCATTTTTGGCGGAGAGTTTTGTCAAGAATGGCTCCTATAACGTAATAGATGAATAAATTGACGAGCTGGAAGAGTACGACACTCGATATCACGAGCCCCTGTAAAGCCAAGTAAGTGAGAAAGAAGTTGCATGAACGCGGAGAATCTTTTGCTAAGTGTAAAAGGGCCTTTGTTGGCGTCTCTATGATGCTAGTAGCAGCGTAAATGGCCGAGGAAGAGAAGGCAGTGACAACGAACCCGTTGATAACAAGAAACACAAAGTAGGCGTCATGCGTGAAATTCTCGGTTTCCTGAGCCGAGACACTTCCTGCAATTCTCGCCATCACTCTAATGATTCCCGCGACCACTGTAAGCAAGAGCTCCAACACCATCGTGGGTAAGATTCCCGTCAATGCAGTGACAAACCATTTGGGTAGTCTGTTGACAAATCGGAACCTCTTAAAATCCTTTGCTAGTTCCTCCAAACTGAAAAATGCACTTACAGCACTTACGGGTATTGCCCAGAATAAGGCGACAGCTAGTACCGCAACAAGAACCAGATACTTTCTGATTATTCGTTCCCACCAAATTAGGCGCATGTTAATCCAATTGACCTCGTCAGGTTCTACTCCAGTATATCTCGGATGCATTGCCGTTGGGCTTTGATGAATAATTGCCTGAAATGCTAATTGTGCAGAAAATTGGTCCTCGAACTCCACAAAGATGGTGTTTCTCTTATTCATGGTAGTGTACTGCTTTTGTAACGCTTCCACATCGGCTTGCGCCGCGATTAAGTCTTGCCGGGCTTTCTCGATAAGATCCACTTTCTCAGAAAAGAGCCCGGCTTTTCTCACTTGACTTCGCTTGCTTTGGGGGACCCACGTGTTAAGATCAGAAGGGTTTGCAACCACCAAATGTTTATCTTCTGCCCTTGTCTTTGCTTTCATGGCTCTTTGTAGAAGCTGAGTGGTTTCCAACTCTAACTTGAAGGCGAGCTGCTTTCTATAATGAATTTTCTTTCTCAAATCCCGGGTGTGCCTTGGAATGTAAACCAGCCTAACGCCTGTAAAGAGCCGCTTCATCTGTTTTTCGTTTCTCAATTGGTCCGGGACAGAGTTGAACAAGACTGTTCTAGAAGATCTCTTAGAAGCATACTTTGGTGTTGACAATGCCAAAGCACGGAACGCGTTAAAAAAAGTGAGCTCTCTGTGAATGACAAAAATGACACTGCCGTAGAACACGAGGGACATTATTGCATGTGCATACAAGCTGTCTGACTCAGTTATGTTTGTAATGGAGATCTGATCAAACCCAGTTTCTCGAGCGCCCCCAGTGATGTTCACCGGAAATAAAACGATCCAACTCAACATCCCCGCTAAAGACACGGATGCCATTACGAAGATATAGCGAAGAAAAAAGTAGCCGTCCAAGCCACATTGCCGGATGATAAGTCTATCTGATTTTGCCAACATTATAAGTAGCCATCTGAAAGGATCTCGAGGAAGCGGATCTGGTACTTTGCCTCTTGGCAACAAGTTGCACGAAGTCTTGGGTGAGTAGATCCGCGTGAGCTTCAACCTCAATGCACTAAAACCTCCAACAAAAAAGATAAAGATCACGCCGTTGGCAGCAAGTGACACCAATACCGTCAGAGCAGGCGTTCCAGCTGGTTCAGGTTCCGATGCCATGTCACAAT
Source organism: Metschnikowia noctiluminum (assembly GCA_030578735.1). NCBI lineage: Eukaryota > Fungi > Ascomycota > Pichiomycetes > Serinales > Metschnikowiaceae > Metschnikowia > Metschnikowia noctiluminum. Next base: position 87,253 of record JAKTYO010000029.1, on the reverse strand, counting down.
CAGCACACAAAAAGACTAAAGACAGCCAAATACTTTAGGCTTCAAGCATAATACATACTTGATGAGCGACGGAGCAGCGACGGGTATTTAGACATTTGAGAAAGCCGCAAGTAAGGCTTTTATGCATGAGACGTGCACTCGGGCGCAAAAAACATGCGCCTCCGCATGGCGACGAGCGGCATGAAAGGGAAAATAAGATCGAAATCAAAACCTCCGGAAGAAAGCGAGTGTTGTCTTAATGAAATTCAAAAGGCTAGTATTTCAATTCTGGGTGAGGAAGCTTTTCGGTAAGGCAAGTTGTGTCAAGGCATCATACGTCCTATTTTACCCCCGTAGCATGAGTCAATACACCTTCTGTAATTCTCTTTGAGATCTAAAATTCATGTTCATGTTCGAGCCGCACCAGTGGGGTGAGGCTTCCAATTTTATGCTCGCTCTCGGCTACGAGTTACGGTTTTTTCTTGCATGAAGCCACGTCAGCCACGTGCGGGGTTGCTGTCAGCAAACTGCAAGCCGTTCCGGTTATGACGAGGTATGTCAATGGTCGTGGGGAGAAGCTCCTTTCAACACTTTTTGCCTAGAGCCGTAAATGATAATGAATCAGAACTAATTCGAGGATAGTAGCAATCAAGTTTCAACTCATTTGTGAGAAACAAATCGAAACAAGAAAAGTAAATATTCATTTTATCGGAATCACTGCATATTCTTGAGTAGTTTGAAAGTACCTCTTCATCTCGTCCGCGTATTTAAAAAGGTACCCCGAACTTTTTCGGAGAAAAAAAAAGTTGCAAGACAGGGCTTCTTTCAAATGTAGCCTAGCCATTGGTGTCATAAAGGTCAAACTTCCATTGGTCAACGTGCTAGTAGAATAGTGCACTTGAATTCTGAGCGTTCGAAATTGAAGTCTAGACTGACTCGATGCAGCAAATTTAGCACAATAGTCTATTGTAGTCTGCGAAGGGAGATGTCTCTCAAGCATCATTTTTCCAAATGAATTTTTAATGAGCAAAAAAGATCTCTTGGGCCAACCACATCTATCTCTATTTACAAGTTAGCCAAAGCGCTGTTGGGTTTTATGCCTGCATCACTCAGAATGAACATCTTATGAATAATAAATTGAATACTATGCAAGTATGGACCGACGTGAAGTTGTTGGTGAGGATAAAAATGAGCCCCCGGCTCAAATGACATCGGCTGATGTGTCCTCAGGTGACACAAGCTCGATTGTGAATTCGCCCTCGATGAAGTCTAGCTTTAGAATGCGAAATCGTGGATTATTAAGCACCTGTCCAACTTTCCATTCCCCTTCAGCAAACTGCTGTGTCACATATGGCGTCTGGAGTATGGTTGTCCTCAAGGAATCAAAACCGATCAACTCGGCTCTAACGTCACCAAACTTAGCATCACTGCTGAGCAAAAGCAGAATATTGATTGGTTTCTCGATCTTCCCTGCGTGTTTCAACTCAAAATACCTTCGAAGAAACTTTGCCGTCCAAAACGTATCGGAAAATTTTTGGGCCATCCTATTCTTGAGCTCACAGCTTTGAAGGTGACTAGCGATGAAGTCCATATCGCTGGTTCTCATCCCGAATTCTTGTTTGGTAGAGGAGATGGATTCAGTCTTTGGCGTATTCTTGCCTGCCGTTTGTGGTCTCGCTCTCGACCTGTCCCGGGATAGCTGTGTCTCGTCGAGATTTCCGCATCCGCGACCTAACCTTTTGTTCTCTAGCATGAGAACATAATCCTGAAATTTCCAATGATTGATCATGTCCACGTATCTCCTCAAGGGTGAGGTAAGGTTCAGATAAAGCTTCACTCCAAGCAAATCATGTTCGAGTTGGAAAGTCAGAAAATTAGCAGATGTTAAAACAGCTAAAAGCTGCGACCTCTCGTCAGGGCTCAAATCTTTTCTTTCCATGTACGTTCGCTGGCTCAAATCTCGAATTTCTGTCGCGACCGTTTCCTTCACAACCAATTCCAGATGCCTATAAATGATGGGAAAGCCTTCTCTTTCAGCAAATACGGAACCAGCATAATTTGCAGCTATCATCAAATTTGACACAAGATGTTGAGACTTGGAGTCTTTGTTCTGATTGACTTCTCTTAAAATAGAGATCACGGGAACATCGGTTTTTTCTCCTCTTTCAAGTGACACTTGCCACCCATTTTCAATTTCAGCAAATGCCGACTTTTGAGCCTTTTCCATGCAATAAGTGACAGACACTTTTGAGCGGTCCGAGTTCATCTCCACCCCCGATCCGACGCTTATTCTCATGTGTTTAACGAGGTCTGCGATGAGGTGGAGCGTGAACAAATTGTATTCATCGGACTCTGGCTTTACGGCATTTCTGGAGAAGCTTTTGGCAAGTTTGGGATCATTTAGAACCTCATTCACCTTCTTGTAGGTAAAGCCTTTGGGAAACCTTCTCACGTTATAAAACTTGACAGCTGCTGTGTTTTCAATCGCCTGCTGGATCAATTTTGCCATGTTGTTCAGCGGTTTGATTGAGGGATCTTTTGAGAGAGCATCTTTGTATTCCTGAACACAGGTTTTCGGGACGAGGAAACGGATTCCGAGGGTTCGCGTCATATGTTTGCCATTGAGTCCACACAACTTGGAAATTGCGTCTGGAAGCATCATTGTTGGGCCTTCGGGGAGGTATATTGTGGTTCCTTTTTTCAATGCGATCTGGCTCAACGAAGAGGTGGGCTTTAGGTAAGAGGTTGGGTTTGCAATATGCACAGTGATCGCTAAATCTTTTCCCATGTCTTCAACTGAGATTCCGTCATCTATTTCGTGGGCTGATTCAGAATCAATACAGTAGACTGGCGTTTCTCCAAAATCTTCTCTCACCTTCAGCATGGGATCCTTGGGATAGAAATCATCAGCCAAGTACTTAGACATTGCTGCCGATCCCACATCCAGCTCGCTAGCCTTGATGTCCGGTCGGTCGTTCTCCGTTTGGACGTTCGATTCTTTAGTTTTGGTTTTTCCTTGCACCTGACTAAATAATTCAGGATGACGCAGAAACTGCGTATCCAAAAAGTTGTAGAACAGCTGATATCGGTCATTTGCATGTGACGTCCCGGTGTTCGGCAATCCCAAGGCACTGTTCCAGCAAAGCGGGTTTCGGTCGCCCGTCTTTTCTAGCAACATGAGGATCTCGTAGGCCCTCAGGCGAGCAAACTCATGCGAGAACGGCATCTGCAAAAACTCGCTCTTCTCTTTGCCCTGTAATTTGGCATCGACATTCCGCACAATGCCTCCCAGCAAACTCTCCATTGTATGGTCATTTTCGACGTTGCCCGCCACAAAATCCTTGAGTAATCGTATGACAGCCTTGTAATGTGGAGAAGTTTTTGTCATCTTTTGTTTATTCTTGATGTTCGCCACAATCCAAGCAGAAACTTGCTCCAACCCCCCGCTTTTTAGATAGTCTAAAGTATCGGCAATGGTCCGTGCTCTCGAAAAGGGTAACACATCAACACTTATTGGTGCCCGAGTCGACTTCTGGATATTGAGTTTCCACTTGCGACCTGACCGCGAGAGCGCAATCACAAAGGCGATATACGAGCTGGCGGGGTAAGTGGCAGTGGCGTATGTACGGGCAGTCAGATCAGGCAAGGCCATGCCCAAAGCTTGGGAATCACCATGTGAAAACTTGCGGAATGAGGCACTCGCTATTTTATACTCATTTTCCAAGTCAACGGACGACTCGGGTGTAGAGTCGGTAAAAGATTCAGACGAGCCTGTAGAAGGGTCGGACGACTTTGATCGGCTGGACCGCTTGTCGTTCATGACAAAATTGAATAGATCGAAGATTGGAAGTGTTCGTGCAGCTTGGATCAAAGCACCTGAGTCGTCGTACTGCAACACGCGATGGAAATAGTCAAGCTTGTCGCCAATCGTAGGGATTTTCCGGAACGCATCGATCGAGATTTCTGTGAAATGCCTCGCATACACTTCGCGGGCAGCGGTGGGCACCACATACGTGTTAACAGTGGTGTTTGTGAGCAATTGCGAGGAAGCCTGAGCCACAGTAAAGTCTCTGGGCCCAGCGTCTAATGAAGCAGAAGCAGGTTCTAGAGGCAGAAGCAGCGGCAGCGAATTTTTTGAGGACGTAGAGGCGTTTTTACTGGTTCCAGACAGCAGAGTCTCTTTTGCTCGTGAAAACGCGCTATCGGGGATGCCAATGGGGGCCATATTGGGCCATTTCTTCTCAACGGCCACCAAGTTCATTTTCTCGGTTTGCTCGCTTGTAAAGACTCCCGGGATTCTTAGACAAATGTGGTGTTTCGTACCGAAAGTGACCTCTCCCTCATGATTCACAAACGTGTATACATTCGATGCCAAAGTCGAGGGCGCAGCAACCACAAGATGCAAAAGAGTGCTGTTTTTACTAAGAATGACCACGTCTCCAATCGAGAGCGGTCTAAGACTCGAGATCAGCGAGATCCGCGAGGCTGTAATGGCCCATTTGGCGCTTTCTTTGATCTCCTCCACCTTTTTCTTATTTCCTAGCGTTTTGGTCCACAGCGTCGCCGGGTCTTTAATTCGCAACTGTGTTCTCTTTTTGCTTTGGCTCACAATCTCTTGTAATAGCATTTTATTGGATTTCGAGAAGTCTAGCGTGTTATTGGCCGGATCATAATATGGCTTTTGCTTAAGAGCCTCATGAGCCGCGTCCTCTATGTTTCTCGGGAGTCTTTTTTGCACATATTCCTGGGGTTTATGCTTGAAGTTGGTGAGAGGTGCATTCCTTGGTTTCCGCCTATTGATTCTCCATAAAACCGGGCCTGGTCTCATGATCAAATACAGAAATTTATGGGGAAGTCAGTTTAAAGCACAGTCGAGAGATGGCCAGATGAGAGGCATATGCAGGCTGGTGGATATTTTGAACAGAGTAAGATCTGGTATTTTGACAAGGAAACTACATTTATTCTGAAATGACTGACAACCGTCGATGGAGGATTTCTCAAAACCTTTATAATCCTATGTCGCATGAAATCATGGTTGACTAGATTACCGTACAGCGTAGCTAGGCAACTCTCGACTATAGTCTGTAATATGTATCTGTCCATCGCGCGCGAGACAGGCCAAGAAGACAAGATAAATCATGACTTTCTAAGGATAACGGTCGACCCTCTAACCTGGGTTGGGAGTTACACTGAGTTGGTACGGGTATTTTTCTACGGTTTCTACTCAATCAAAGTTCAGTTTATCGACGCTTATCGCGTCGATACTAAATTGATTTGACGGAGCCAGATGCAAAACACTTGTACGTCCTCGTGTAACGAGTGTGTGCACTGATGGGCTGATCTGTCACTAAATTTGGATCAAGTTTTTCAAGAAATCATTCTAGCAAATAGCAAGATCTTAAATACATTCATGCACCAAACAAAGCAGTGACTCATTGAAGAGCCACAAAACTTGAGCGGGAGAGAATTAAGAAAGGTCGACGCGAATTGAAGCTCGAGAAATAACTATCGATCGTAGCTAAAAGAGCTATAACCATTCGTTTCTAGTTTCAAGTCTCACTTGGTCGGTAATTGTATGCTCAATGGCTAAACTGTATGGTGTCATATGTGGATCACTATCAGTAGTCGAGTTAGCTCTCCCACTTCTTCTCGACTGATTTGGTTCGATACGAGTCCTTAGTAGAAGACTACAATGTCAACACATTGTCCCGGGTGTAATTTGATTTTTTCGCACATGTCCACACGGACTTGGACTCTTCAGGTACGGAACCTCGTCGTCGCTTATTATCCGTAGAGGAATGGAGAAAATATGATTGGAACGATGTATTAATATCTGATTTGATATTTGGGCAAATATTGAATTGTGGATGAAAGAGTGAATAAGCAATTAAATTTGGTTCGAACAGACGCCTCTTCAAGAACAAATCGTTTTGACGAGTCTGAAGTCTGCTGATGCTGAGCTTGTTGAGCTCGTATTGTCTTGAGCTAAGCTGAATTTTCATCGACACTAAATTCCTCTTATGATTTGCAGGTCCTCTATCAATGAAGTATTTTACTCTTCTGATCGCAGTGTATACAATTTTTGAACATGGTATGAAATCAATTTTTAAACATGGTATGAGATAAGTGCAGCCATCATCGACCACGGTTTGATGATATGTATCTCTTGATCACTCGGGCAAAACAACTGAAAAGTTATCTCTTTTGGAAACTCAATCGCGATTTACAGTCTCTGGAAGTTTAACAATTATCCCATCTTGTATCGCGAGAGGTGACGAATCTTTGTGTAGATCAGCAGGTAATCTAATGTCAGGCTTTCGATAGGACATGTGATACGAGGCGAAGTAAAGCCACTCATTGCCAAGCTATGCCATGCTATGTCATGCTATGTCATGCTATGTCATGCTATGTCATGCTATGTCATGCTATGTCATGCTATGTAAGGTAATGTGGAGTCATGCAATGTAACGTAATGTGGAGTCATGCCATGCTATGCATGATGTGATGCTATATGATGCCATGTGATGCCATGTCATGTTGTATGATGTGATGTGACGTAGTGTGGCGTGAGGTAATGTGGAGTAATATAACTGTGAACATGTCAATTCATGTAGTGTTCTCACATTAGTCGTTTGTCAACTAAATTCTCAAGAAAGTTTGGGTTTCGTGAAAAAATAATTTCGAAATCAAATTGGTTCCACATTTGAGTTTGCAAGTGTTTTCGCAAGTGTTTTCTTAATTCCATAGGACGTTCGCGAATGAAGATTTGCACCATACAACTTGCTCACTAAGAAATCCAGTCGATCGATCACAGAAACATAAAGATTCTTTTTCTCAAAAGCCTCAACGTCTTTTTTTTGATCGTCGACCAAAACCCTTGCACACAAACGTTTGTATATACTGCACGCGTACATCGAAACTAACATTGAATTACAAAACTCGGTTTCATCTCATTGGGCTAATATTCACTCGTATTTTGCTCGAAATTTCACGATATAAAATATCATGGTTTATTTAAAGTGCGACGATGACAAGAAATTTATTGACTAATTTCACCTATACGTAAAAAAAGAATATCTATTAGAAAATGTGTGCATCTCTTTTCGTTGAAAACATTTAGCAGCCACTTTGACCTGTAAAGACGAGTTGCCCCGGCTTTTCGCTGAAATTTTAACTTCATGAAGATGGGCTTGGCTTTCTTGATGATCGAGATACAGAAGAAATCAAAAGAAACTAGCTTCTTTTTACGCGTTAATACTGCTCACAAATTATATGTACATCTTTTGGCACTTGAGAATACTCAAGTCAAACACAAATACATTAGATTGGTTGTGTACCAAAAGGGACGACGATAATTGAGAATGTTACTAGACTAGAGACAAGACAGGTGAGTTAGTCTTCATTTTTTTTTCCTTCATTTATGAATTCGTAGAGTTTTGAAAAAAGCCAATACTCCTTCTCTATAGTATGGTCTCAGGACCGAAAAAGGTTTCGAATCCGAAACCTCGTTTGAGAACCATTTTAGTCACAATTAAAATGTTTTATTACTTGCTAGCAAGAAAGCAGGCATGATCTTTAATATCACTCTATACAAAGCCTTAAATGAACTGAAGCGAGACCCGCAGTTTTCAGTCACGCCGTCGCTTCATAATCTTGTCATCGACTCCAGTCGTGACCTCACCCAGATTTGAGCATTTATGTATTCCGACAAGCTTACTCTCAGATTAGGACCCTAACGCTATAAACAAATTACAGGAGTTGAAAATGAACCTGTTGAAGAACCGGCCGGCCGCTTCATGTTCAAAACGTTAAGAATGGGCCCATCCTTGTTTCAACTGGTGATCTTTGCCACTATGAAGACCTGCAGACATCAAAACCGGAGATCTCCGTGAACCCGCCCGGGATCCCGATTCGCGTCAAAAAATTGAATGCATGCCAGGCTTAAGGCAGAGGCAAAGAAGCAAGCATCAAAAGACGTCGTATTCACGAGGCCTTGTGTGACCTACCAAAAAGAAAAACTTAGATGGGTCATGATTATTGAACATTATCATTATACGCATCAGCTCTGATCGTATTCCCAAAACCAGTTTTTTTGCTTTATCTCTTGAACAATCATCAAATGTTTCCAGATTTCTCGGAGTCGCGCAGTACAACCACGAGGCCCCGATTGTTTGGACGCAACAGGAAATTGCGGTGATCTCCGAGCCCAGCTATCTTTTTTCACCCTGTAAATGCGCGACTCAATTGATAAGCACTCTTATAATTGAGAGAAAGATAAATAGGGCTTGATCTTCCTCCAGCTGGGAATATACTCTATAATTCAACATCAGATATTTCAGCCCATACTTTCTGAAGCTATCATCTCTTGCCCTTGAACAAACTAAAAAGCTGGCACATTCCTCTGATCACCAATAGCAGCCACCCTTATCTGGCTCAATATTCATCAACCCTATCAATCGAAACATCGCCATGTCTGTCTTGTTGGATTCCACTTACGGGAAAGGAAACGTGAAGTTTTTGAAAGTCAAGAAAGACAAGCATAACCCACAGGTGCAGGATGTGCTTGAGGCCAACTGCAAGGTGTTGTTGAAAGGCGACTTCGATGTGTCCTATACGAAGGCCGATAACTCGCCTGTGGTCCCAACAGATACGGTGAAAAACACCATTTTGGTCGAGGCCAAAAACACTGATGTCTGGCCCATTGAGCGTTTTGCGGCCCATTTGGCTAAGCACTTCACGTCTAAGTACAGTCACGTCCTGGGTGTGGACATCACTATTGTTCAGTCTAGATGGACTAAGTTTGATGTGAAGGGAAAGCCTCATGACCACTCTTTCCGCAACGAGGGCCCTGAAACAAGAAGAACGCATTTGCTGTACACCAAGGCGTCGGGGAAGCTTGTGATCACGTCCTCTATCAAGGATTTGACCGTTCTCAAGTCGACCGGCTCGATGTTTTACGGGTTCCACCAATGTGACTACACGATCTTGAAGCCCACCGAGGACAGAATCTTGTCGACTGACGTGGACGCCAGCTGGACGTTCAGTAAGTGTTTCAAGACTCTTGACGACGTCTTCAAGCATGCAGACAACGGTGTATTTGACCAGTCTTACGAAGCAGCTAGAAAAATCACCTTGGAGAGGTTTGCCTTGGAAAACTCGCCCTCCGTGCAAGCCACAATGTACAACATGTCACACGAGATCTTGCAGGCTGCGCCTCAGGTCGATACCGTCACCTACGAGCTTCCAAACAAGCACTATATTTTGTTTGATTTGGGTTGGAAGGGCATCAAGGACAACAAGGACTTGTTCTACCCATCGCCAGACCCAAATGGTTTGATCCGCTGTACAGTTGGAAGAAACGGCACTTCGAAGTTGTAGTCATTGGGGATGCTTGCCAAGTTATAACGGTTCGGGGACCCAAAATCCCGCGCAATTTTGCTCATAGGTGGCCTTCAAGTCCCTGTGCTCCATTACGATATAGACTTAAATGCCTCAGAAGAGAGCATAATATAATGAATTTCTCAGCGAGTCAATCCCTCATTGCGAACCTATCAGTAATTAATAATTCAACTTTTTCTTTATTTCATTTGGGGATCTGAGCCCCCACCCAATATTGTTCAAACTTGTTTCCTTTTTTGCCCAACAGTTAAGAACGATGCCGCCATATAAAGATACAGTAGAAGCCGGCTGATCAAATTCTTGAAGCGAGGCGCCATGGCTCGCCAAAAGGTATCAAAGTTCTATTGACAATGACGCCCTGTCGTTGCACGCTGAAGTATACGCCGTCTCGGTAATACTCATCAAGGAGCGGGAGCTTATGTTTTGCGCTTTTGAAAATCAGATCTGCTCGCATCAGGTCTGCAAACTGGCTGATGTTGTTCTCAACGCTTTCAGTATACGCAGATGACCAGAAAGGAGGTTTCTCCTCATAAGCAATGTCACTACACATTATTCGTGACACCAAGTCGTCCTATGTAATTAAAGAACCACGAGAGTCAAAATTAAGAAAGGTATCTAGCAAATCCTCGCTGCTGAACCGGAGCCTTTCAGTGCTTGCTTGTGTTTGCAAAATGATTTGCTGTATAGACACTACAACAGAAAAATTGCCTTCTGAGAAAGTCACGCAAAACAGTTTCAACCGATTTTTTCAATATCGTGTTAAAATTCTGGTCAAAGTCTTGTCGTCTTGCTTTAAGTCATCTTGAACGGTAAACGCAAACTTTATAAAAAGAGTAGTGAGGCTTCTAAAGTACGGCGCAAACGCCTTCAAAAATTAGGTAGAGTGAAAGGAGGCTTCTTCAATTTGGCCACCACCCACGAAATAAAATTTGAGCGTACTAAGAGCTGCTAGGTTGACTCTCGACCTTAAACATTTTGCTCTTATGGCCGTCCCCGATCCACAAGGCGGCCTTCTATACTGAGCTCAACTGGGGCTTGTAGTCTCTGACGAAAGTAAAGAAAAGTTCGTGCACGGTTTCGCCCCGTTGATGACAAGAAAGCATGAATCGTTCGAATTTCCCATCTCAAAACAGACCTTTCTTGACTTGCGACAGCTTCCCAGGCTTATCATTTACGAAGATGGGTTTGTGTAGTGAGCGTCTCCATCACCATTATGTGGGTGTGAAAGCTTAAGTTCAGTCACTTGAGGGGCTCTGACACACGCCGACAGCACACAGCAAGATAGTTTGTGTGTACTGTCAAAAGACGATCTAGGAATTTGAATTATGTCTGGACTATGGAAATATTTGACTCGCGTGTAAGACAAAAGCTGAGGGAGCAAATAAATCTTATTAGTGTCAGCAACATAGACCGACTCGATCATACTGGCCAATTGTGTGTTTTCTTTCAAAGTGTATATCAAGCTTTCCAGAAGACCTATGCTTGTCATAGTCCATCGGAACTATGGCCACAAGGGCTCTTGATCTTTCGAGTCAAAGAGGTCGCCCCTAATCACGAATGTGATATTTCTGTACAATAGCTTTAAGGCTGTGTAAGAACAAGTCATAGATACACAGCACAAATCAAGGATCTCGTGTTTCTCAACAAGCTGAAAGATAATCTCCATGATATGTGCTGGTAGTGATTCAAGGGTAGGAAGTAACAGTGTCAGTGGGGTTTTGAACACTCCAAGAATGGCGTTAGCAAAAAGACTTGATATTAAGCCTTGAGGCTCGAAGGTCAAGATGGAGATTTGAGACTGAAGTTAAGTTAGTATGGATGTGAAAGCCTGAAGTCAGGTGGAAGCTATGTGGCTGCTAAGAGGTATAAGTATGCCTCGTGCTCTTTTCAATATAGGCGTTGGAGATCACGTGAAACTAAAAGGGGCGAAGCAAATCTAAAAAGCGTATTTTAGTAACACATGACATATTTCTGATCCGTTATCCCGAAAAGAAGGGAAGCGTAACACGTTCAAGCGTGTCACATTTCCCTCGATCCGTCCCGCGCGTTGCTCTGTAGTACGAAGAACAATCGATCAGCCGCACATGGCTCCAAACCAGTCACTCGACAATGGTCTCATTCTTTTTGAAAGAGTATGTTTTGACCTCCTTTCCCCCTCTTTTTCCTCCCCCCCCCAACTCAATTTTAATGAAGGTGCAAATTATAAAAGTAAATGGATTTCCTCCACGCGCGCTAAACAACTAGAAACCAAAATCTTGCGCGAAGGAATTTACGGAAGACGCTGCAGCAGACACAGTTTTTTTCTGGACCACTAGTATATTCTACAGCTAGCTGATATTCAAAAAATACACTGCAAAACGCAATAGAAAAGGCCTGTTTTTTCAAAGAATTATAGAATTATGAATATTGTTATTCTATTCTGTAATTTTGTAGCTCAGTGTCGGTTAATAGACTCGCGTGAGACCGGGCCCTCAAGGCGATTTCTACTGCACAATAGTCACCGCACGTCCCTTGTGTGCACACCCGCATCGGCCCCGGCTCTTAATGGCCTCTCCAAAAATCGCGCAACGGCCTTTTAATTAGCGCATTTCATTCTCGATCTAACCCGAGAATTTGCACCCAGTATCAAATAAACAGGAACTGGCTTTCGCCTAGTCTAATTTTCCACACTACTATTTGAGAAAAGATGTTCCGTTTCCTTTAACTCTGAAAACCCATTCTTGTCACACGCTCTGACCTTCTTTCGTAAACATCCCTGCCCCAACTCGGCCTATTCAGAATCTTCTAACCGTTCTTTTACTATGAGACCGCACCATATTTCACGCATTATCGGCAAGTAGAGGCATACGGCATTGCCGAATTGCAACACACATATAAGTGCCCCGGGATCATGCAAATAAATCGATTCAAAAATATATAGCTTCGGAAAACCCTGTTCTGAATTATACGGTTTTTTAAATTTTAATCAGACTTTTATCCCCATTTCTCTCCTCAATATTTCCTCTACTGTTTCCCTTCAAAAATGCTGAGGCTAGCGTCAGAGGAACTGACTATGCACCACACGTTGAGCTCAGGGGCCGTGGACGAAAAAGCATATGCTTCGTATGCAGGCGTGCAACACAATCTCTCCAGAAACAACACTAATAATGGGGTCCAGCTGCTTGTAAGCAAGTTGGAGGAGGACACGAGAGGTCTTGGGCCTTTGGAAGAGCCCTACGATCTCGAAAAAACATACACTTCACCCGACCCGCATTCGACCTTTAACAAAAAAGACCCCTGGAAGTACCCTGTAGATCAAGAGACGGGCTTGAGGTTAGTGGAGTTTGTCCCACAGGACCCAGAAAATCCAAAAAACCGGGCTGTTGCCTTGAAATGGGTCTATACTGTGATTTTGGGCATGGTTTGTTTCACAGTGGCGCTCGGATCCGCGATTGTCACAGGTGACTTGGAGTCACCCGCCAAGTATTTTGGGGTTTCTGAAGAGGTCATTATTCTCTCCACGGTAACAGTTTTCGTGCTCGGGTTTGGCTTTGGCCCCTTATTGTTTGCGCCGGCTTCGGAAGAGGTGGGCAGAAAGCCGGTCTACGTGTTGACTTTGGGCCTTGCAGTGATCTTCATTATCCCATGTGCTTTGGCCAAAAACATCGGCACGATATTAATCTGTCGTTTGATTGACGGACTTGCATTTTCGGCGCCCATGTGTTTGATTGGCGGTTCTTTGGCCGACATCTGGGACGCAAAAGACCGCGGCTTGGCCATGGCGGTGTTTTCGGCCGCCCCGTTTTTGGGTCCTGTTTGCGGCCCCATTTTCGGTGGGTTGCTTGGTGATTTCTCGTCCACGTGGAGATGGATCTACTGGACATTTCTCATCATTGCTGGCTTTTTCTATGTGCTTTTCATTGTTGTCGTTCCAGAGACTCATCATAACACAATTTTGAAAAAGAGGTCCAAGGCTCTTCGTAAAGCCACTGGAGACGAAAGTTACAAGGCCTTGTGTGAGCTCGTACAGAGATCTCAGATTGAGGTTTTTAGGACCTCCCTAACCCGTCCGTTCTTGCTTCTCAGCGAAGTCATTGTGTTTTTAGTGACCTTGTACATGTCGGTATGCTACGGATTGCTTTATATGTTCTTCTTCGCATACCCTGTTGTGTATATGGAAGGAAAAGGGTGGTCGGCGTCCAAGACCGGAATCATGTTCATCCCAATTGGAGCCGGGGTGCTTGTGGCAAGTGCTATTACTCCTATTTTCAATAATGACTACAACAAAAGGGCACAGCCATATAGAGACCGAGGCGAGCTCCCACCTCCTGAGCTCAGATTGATTCCTATGATGTTTGGATGCTGGTGTCTTCCCGCTGGATTATTTGCATTCGCGTGGTCCTCGTACCCTCATGTTTCATGGGCCGGTCCATGCTTTTCTGGTTTTGCAGTTGGTTTTGGATTTCTCTTGCTTTACAACCCAGCCAACAACTACATTGTTGACTCCTACCAGCACTACGCAGCCTCTGCCTTGGCTGCAAAAACATTTGTCCGCTCTGTTTACGGCGCTTGTGTGCCCTTATTTACCATTCAGATGTATCATAAGTTGGGTTACCAGTGGGCGTCCTCTTTGATGGCTTTTATTTCCTTGGCATGCTGCTTGATTCCGTTTTTGTTCTTCAAATTTGGTTTAAGAATAAGAAAGTTCTCCAAGTACGCTTATGCTGGTTAAAAGAAGGAATCGTCACGAACAATCTATTGGGTCCAATGCCGGTTGCGACCGGTGGTAGATAATCAATACAAGAGAGGATATATAATACGCATAGTAGGATGAATTCGATATATAAGTTGAAACTTAATTTTGTTGATATTGAGATGGGTGTGGTGTATCTGTTTTTCGATATTGTTATCTCATATTTGATTCCCCAAAGCCAGTTGTGAGACAAAGTCTTTTGTTCGCACTCTATCTTGGTCCAGGGCTCAATAGCTTTTACTTTAATAAAGATTGTAGGTGAACCACTGGTTGCCTGAAAATATCACATTCTCAATTTCTCTTCAAAAACTGGTTGACTCAAGCATTTTTACAGTTAATTACTGATTCATTTCCAAAGACCCCATATATCCCTACAGACATTCTCAGCCATCTCATACCATGTTGGTGAATCGCGCTTCTCCGCAACTCGCAACCAAAAAGTAAACATAAGTTCGCGCCTTACGTCAACGCCTCTCACATGAAAAAGGCCTGTACTCTCTGTGACTCAACACTTTATGATCCTTCTGATCAGCACAATTAAAGATTTGCCATGAAACGACCGGACGAGTTTGAGCTTTTTCACCAACGCCGAAAAAGAGTTCCTTTCGCAGAGGTCAATGTGAGCAATTCAACTAACCGTCGGCAACTTGGATTTAAGACTCTCGATGCACAGAAAAGACTAAATTCTAACAGCAGCAATGTCGGGGCTATCGCTAATCGTGATACCAAGAACGTCAGCAGAGGTAAGAATGATTCCCGCATACTACCCAAATTCAAATATCTTTCGACAGCGACCCAAGACCTCTCCAATAAAGCACTGAGTATCCAGGATGTACGCTTCATGCATACGAGAACAAATAAAGTCTCGTCTGAGCTGGTGGCCTCTGCCCTTATTTCTGATGACTCAGGGATCTTCAAGAAAGCTAGAGCTATGTACCACAGCAAAGAAATGGTCACCAAGGAAAACTGCCATGAGGTCGTTTCCAAAGATAGAAATGCAACAGAGCTGGCGGTTCCATTGACCAAAATCGGGAAGTTTCTTTCTAAAACCAAACCATTTTCTGTCCCACCAGGAAATTTCAATACCCCGAAATATAGTATGCCACCGCTCAAACTCTGGCGAGATAAGCCCCAGCTCAATGAGCCCAGAGCACGCTTCAAATTGTTCGAAAGTCTTGTTGATTACGACGGACTTACTGCGAAAAGTAACAAAATCATCAGAAATTCACTAGTTCTGGCCAGGCTAAACGAAGCGCTGCCGCGGCAGCTGCTGAAGAGCTCATTCCAAAAGTCTGGTGGCACAAGTCATTGTGTTACACTTATCAAAACTACCAAAATCGGTCCTTTTCTTGTCGCGGCTACTGACTCCGAGGGCGAAGAAATTTTACTCATGAATCCACATGAGACCGGTCTTTGTCCGGAACAACGTATCTGCCTCAGAGAGCATTACACCCACGATTTTGGCAAGACACAAATTAAAGCATACTATAAATGGCATATCATTTGACGAAAACTGACCTGATCGCTTTTCTTGCCAATTCCGAGGTCTTTCTCCAATTCTGATCGCGCTTAGTTGACTCAAGTTTGCTCGACTAGACTGGCAAAATAGTCACCTGTGATTATTTTTCTCGATGATAATTTATGCTGGTCACGAAAATAACTTGTTATAGACAAGTTCGAATTGCTTGTTTAGCTCATGTACTTCAAGGCTTAAGGTCATTAGGCGGGGTTCGAGAGTGTGCAGCCTAAGGCCCTATGAGCTGAAGTGTCAAATTCTGACAGGGCAAAGAAATGCCAGAACGAGCTCTGGGTCTTTATTCAACTTAACGTCTATTATTGTAGGTCGCGTTCGTGCTCCTCTATCGTCTATTCCACGGCCTCGTGTAAACAAGAACTATTTATTTACGACCTTTAGATTCTCTAGTTTCCTGAAGAGTTATGAAAAAAAAAGGAACAAGGCATGTTCTTCCCCGTTTAAGATTATATCAATTGAGTACCGTTTTCGAAACATAATTTTTTTGGCCCATTATTAGCCGGGCATAGAATGAGATTGTCAATCACCCATCATAATACTTTAAGCACTCTTTCACAAGAGGCAATTCGATTGTATGGCTACAATCTTTCATGTTTGTTGATACCCAGCAAAAAAAAAGAATTCCGTACACGCCCAATAAAAATTTGCTTTAAATCATGAACGCATTTTGTAGGAGTCATAATAATCTGAAAAATAAAAGAAGAAAAAATAATAGATCGCGGCACAGTAAATTACGCTCACGCCTGAAATGACAACAGACCGCGGCCATATTTTATCGGCTTCGATAACCTCGAAAAGTTCATCGACTTGAGATATTTCATCTCATCGTCATCAAGACTTTATGGTGTTCTTGTCCAAAAAAATTGATTTTTAATTTTGTTCTGAAAATGTTTTGTTAGATTAAGATCAGCTTGTGGATTTTGGCATTTGCTCTGAGTAAAGGGGCACGGATCATCCCTCTGCTAAACGATGAGAGGACTCCATGTTAATTGGACAACTTTCGGATCTGGGCCCGTTGTCTTGACAGAAGAAACTGAAAGGATGAAAAACAAATCAAAAGACGAAAAATTGAATGTTTAGGGGTTTAAAGGTAGTGTGAGTGGTGGACATGGCTATTCGTGGTAAGATATATTACTGATACTCGAGAATTTGCAATGTCCAGCAGCTAAAAACGAAGAAAGCGAAGTGACCACGCAAGAACTTAGATTTACCGTTACAAATCACGGGTTTCCAGACCATCAATTGTGAATCAAGTCGACGGCACTCGATTTGGGTATTAATTGGGTCAAGCAATACAATGGGTACTTGGATGCGGAGGACGAAGATAAGCATTTTTTCTACGACTCCGAGAACAACCCAATTACTCCTTGGTTGAACGGTGGACCTGGGCGCTTATCAATGACGGGTCTCCTCTTCGAATGAAGCCCCTAGCGAATCAATTTCAGGCTACAACCAAAGCCAAATGTCTCTTATTGGAACGAGAACACATCAATCATGTTCTTGGACCAGCCCGTGAGCGTGGATTATTCTTATTTTCCGCTGTATGTCACCAATACTGCCGCAGCAGCGTAAGACTTGTACGCGTTTTTGAAACTCTTTTTCAAACAAATTCCCAAATACAATCATCTTGACTTTCTTTTGGCCGGCAAATCGTTCGCTGGACGGTACATTCCCTTATTTGCCTCTGGGATCTTGCGCCATCCCAAGCGCTCTTTCGATCTGCTGTCTATCGTAATAGGTAATGGCTTGACTGACTCTTCGACACAATACCAATACTACCAGCCCAAGGCACGTGGAGAGGGCGGCGAGTCAGCAGTCTTGGCTCCAGATGTTTGTGAGAGCATGGGGGCTCACACTACAAACTGTACCTCTTTGATTGGTGCTTGCTACGACTCTGGTTCAGTCTTCAATTGTGTACCTGCCAATATCCATTGCGAGAGCTCTTAGAGGGCGCCATATCACGAAACTGGTCGTAATCCATATGATATACGACAAGACTGCAACACACTCAGATTTATGATACGGGGGACTTCTGTACATTGACGAGGATTTAAATAAGCCGGAGGTTCGTGGTAAGCTAGGTGTGGAAGTAGATGAGTTTCGGAGCTGTAATGACGACTTGTCCAATAATTTCGCCTACGCAGGCGACCGCATGACGCTCTCTTACCTAAGCGTTATCAAGTCGCTGGAAGCTGTGATTTTTGTTCTTAGCCAGGCACCCGGGCTTGGACAAATCAATTAGAATGGTCGTGACAGAAGGACTTTGAAAATCTGATAGGGATGCAGTGGGTCGTTGAGGGTAAGCAAGCAGGCGAATTAAGACAATTACGCCATTCCACGTTCTTGCGTATCTTTAGTGCGGGTCATATGGTACCGTATGACCAGCCAAAGTTGTCTTCGGAGATTATTAACAAACGGCTCAGCGGCAGCTTTGCAATTTGATGAGACCATCGATTGTCATATGATATGATCATAAAGCCGTTAAACAGTAGAAGTATGTATCTCGTCACTATACGGAGTCGGACTTTACTCAAGGCCTATTTTAGCAAACTTTGCATTAAAATTCTTTCTTACTTCTGTGGCCTGTGTTTCCTACGAGCCGCGCTTGGATCCACTAGTTGGGGCGCTTAGCATACCTGATCTTGACAAAAAAAGATCCAGCAGTATCGCGGTATGATGTGACCATGCCCGGGGGAGCTGGAGCCTTGAAGTCCGGATTTGGGACCTGAGAGCGGTTGATGATAAGCTCGTTATAGCCGTATATGGCAGGCACACCTAAATCGATTCCACCGGGGAGTACGCTCGAAGGCATTGGTGTGCGGAACGTTTTAGGCATATCCGAAAGATCGGGTAAGGTCGTTTTCACACCACGACCTGAATGGAGCGCGCTTCTACGAGAAGCGGTTCCTCGGCTTTGGCCCAGGGAACTGAAGGGTTGAGGTCCATTTTCATTATAGCTGAATGCACTTTCGCTGTTGAAATGCCTCCGTCTGCGTCGAGACTCCCGCTCCATTTCTTTGTCCAACTTCTCGATCTCCAGTTGAGAAAGTTTAGTCATGGATGGCGAATAGTCTGCAAGCAGAGCCGGATTTCTGAGAGTTGTAACGAAATCTTCTGACAGGCTTGATCCTGACTCGGCGTTTATAATTCGCAAAGGAGGTGCCAAATGCGACTTGATTTCGTCTTCCCGGATTGCAGAGCCGTCGAAGCTGTATCCAATGAGAAACAAGGCTTTGTGGTAAAGCTGAGTCTGCTCTCTGATACTAAATGCAATAGAGGTTGCAAATTCGCCTGGCAAGCTCATTTCGTCACAAAGGATAGTTGCAAATTCTTCAGGGTCGCTTTCGCCAAAGTTGAGGATATCCCATTCAAATTGATCGGTGAATTGTGTATTATTGATCAAGAGATCGATCTTAATAGGCACGCGTAACTCACCCATGCTCTTGTCAGGTTTGGCTTTAAAGTCTTTGATTTGCTCGGCAATTGATTGGAAAATATTGTGGTAGTGATTCTCAGAGATAAACTTGTAGTCCTCAATCAAAAGTTTGACAAAATTCTCAAGTGGAAGTGTTTCATCACTGATATCCCACAAAAACGTATCACGAAGCTTGAAACGGTCTCTTTCCTGATCAAAATCCAACCTGATTGGCACAAGGTGTCTCGACTTCTTTGAGGTGTTTGCTTTTCTAACCAACGCATTTAACTCGCTGTCGGTGTATTGAACATCTGGGACTTTCAGGAAAGATTTTTTTTCAGCAGGTAAAATCACTCGAGTGGCCGTGTTGCTTATGCCGTTGCCGTATCCCAGGTACCCCTCTCCCCAAATACTGTTGTTGAATTGATTTTTAGCAGAGGCGGCGATGGCGGCCATGCGTAGTTGCTTAATAGAGTTGTAGCTCTTGATGTCGCGAGACATACGAACAATCAACTCCTTATTTATTTCCTCCTGTCGGCTGCTTGCACGGACAAAGGCTGCATCTTTTTTTATGATGTCTTCGTACAACTTCACATCCAAAGGCACGTCTGCACCCGAAGATTTTAATTTCTCGGACCATTCTGTGAGCGAGCCCAACGTCTTCATTTCCACCTTCGAAATAGAATCAGGGGCAAAATGAGACGGTATTTTTACTTTTTCCGTGGCGGAGTCAGCGCTATGCAGCTCGTGATCAGACTTGCCGTGATCGATGGACAGAGCAATCGCATCTTTTTCCATGGCAGGGGCATTTTCTGGACCTCCTTGCACATTTGCCCCATTCAGATGACTCCGCTCCACAGCTGCCGCAGCAGCAGCCGCCGCCGCCGCTGCGGCTGCATCCTGCGACATGTTTGGAGGGTCAGCCCCATTTACATGAACGGATTGAGCGTTGGGCCGTTGACTTTGTTGCACGAGCACTGGCTCCGTGAATACTGGATTTGCATTCCGCGGATTCGTGAGACCTGTCAGTATTGCATGTGGCTCTACCATGCCTCCTATCATAGCTGGAGGCGGTACATTCATAGTACCTGGCGTGCCGTTAGCACTGCGTTGCGCGTTGTGCATACTTTGGAGATTTTGCTGTTGTAATTGCTGAATACGCTGGAGTTGCTGCTGGCTATACTGCTGCTGGCTCATCTGCTGCTGTCCCATTTGCTGCTGTCCCATTTGCTGCTGTCCCATTTGCTGCTGCCCCATTTGCTGCTGCCCCATTTGCTGCTGCCCCATTTGCTGCTGCCCCATTTGCTGCAGGTTAAGTTGTTGTTGACCCATGGGCACTTGGCCCATTGACGGTGGAAGATTCGAGGACTGCGGGTCGAACATCTGCTGATGCGATTGTTGTAGTTGTGCCGGACCCTGTGGGGGCTGGACAGAAAGAGGTCGCAGCTGAGCCATATTTTGCGGGTGTTGCTGCTGCTGTTGTTGATGCTGTTGTTGCTGCTGCTGCAAAAATGAAGACTGCATATTCTTGTTGTACATTTGCTGTTGCGGAGTATTGGCATGGCCCATTCCCATCGGCTGAATTTGTTGAGGATCTGCTACCGGGCTCATGCCTGGTTTATAAGCGGAAAATGCAGAGCCTTGGGGTATGTTCATACTTGGGCCTAGGTTGTTTTGAGCCTGTCCCATAGCATTCCCAAAGTTCGGCGTGGAGTTCGGAGCGTGATTAGGAGACATACCCTGGTTCAAATTGGAGCTTATGTTTTGGCTCGCGGCGGGGCTCATGCCCATAATTCCTGAACTCGTATTCCCAGTACTCATGATGCTGGCACCCATGTTGCCGTTACCTAAGGTTCCATTGACTTGTCCGTTATGGGCCATTCCGGGCACCTGGCCCATCATTCGCTGCTGCATCATCTGCTGCTGTTGCTGCTGTTGTTGCATCATCTGCTGCCTCTGCAAGTATTGTCGGAGCATACTTTGGAACTGTGGCTGGTTTTTGAGGTCTTGAAGCTGTTGAGGAGTGAGGTTTTGAAACTGCGGCGGCAACATAGACATCTTTTGCCGATGCCTTGCAGCAGCAGCAAACTGCTCTTGCTGCTGTTGTTGCAGTAATTGCGAGGGATGCTGATTTGGCGTGTTTTGACTGCCATTTGAGTTGAAGCTCATAATCTTTGGATTAATAAGGATAAAATGGACGTTTCTATGCGAGCGATGATAATGGCGAGACCCTTAGAAAAGGAAAAAATTATTTTCGATTATTTTTCCAGAGGGTCTAGTTTATGAGTATGAAGTCCGCGAATTTCCAGATTGAGTTCGAGATCTATCCTTCACACTAAAATACGTTCAGTTTTAATGAGCGTGTATGTTTTAATAGAGTGGTCGCGATATGCTGGTACGTGCACGACAATCTCTGTAAAACGACGAGGGGCGTATTATTTCGTAGATGATGGAAATACGGAGCTCGGCATGAAGATCAAAAAAATGCAATTTTAATCGGCGCTTTGAACTCGATATATAATTTTTTACTGCTCTTACCACCTTTTCAAGGATTTACTTATTGTCAAAATCTGGCTCATTGTCATCATTCTGACCAACGGCTAATTTTGCTGGCTAACATCAAGCGCATAGTGCTCACAAGAATAAAAGAGACTACATACAAATAAATGAAGACCGAGAAAACAGAAGTCACGTTTGCAACAAGGAGCATTCTAGGAGTCACAGATCCTTTCCGGTGCATCTCTTAGGCATATTTCTTTCGAAAGGGCCGCATCAATTTTGAATAGATCCACCATCGATGACAACTCTTATGGGAATTAACTCGAATATGAATGTATATTGGAGAGAAAGCGCCGTAAATCCTCGAACCAATGCTGAAGAATTTGCTTTTTATAATCTGTCAAGCCTTAGGGAAATTTGAATTGGTTTATTTCCACCGTCTACAAAATCTACACTCGTACAATGGGGGAATCAAAGGATGCGGCTTCCTTAGCACGCCTTGAATCGCGAGATTGAAGCGGCTTTTGGGCGAGACGCACCCAGCGGGTCGATGACAAATTTTCTACGTTTTAACAAGGGCGTGCCAAAAGGGGTTGCTTTTGCCGTGGTGACGGCGTGAGATGACCCGAGTTTGGGAGCTGGTTAGAGGTTTTTATATAATTTCGTTATAGTTTTAGTCCTTTAATCAGATGAATCAGACAAAAAAAAAAAAAATAGGGTTTGGAGTGATCACACGATTCTTATCGTTTGCAATCCGCCGACTTTGTTCTGAATGAAGAAAGCTTCCACAACATATGACTAGATCTATTAGTCGCTGTTCGCTAAAACAACTTTCGGTTGCCCCAAAATGTGAGATAATATTTTCATGCAATGGACGTGTCTTTATTTTGAACGAGAATTACAGAGATAGTTCGCATTAAAAATTTTTGAAGGTCAAATACTTGCTTAGAGCAGAGGAATTTCGCCTTTTCCATGCATTCACCAAGACAAGTCCAGTGATGAAGTAATGAACTAAAATGGAGAGCGATACCAAAGTATACGACGTCCTTAAGTTTGTCTAAAGTAGTTTAAATTCCTCTGTTTTGTCGTCAAACTCCGGTGCCAGTTTTTTTTCCGAAGTTCACATGGCCTTCGCACCTGCCAGACATATACGTATATACATTTTGCACCCAATGTCGAGTCAGAGTTCAAACGAGCTAAGAATACGTTTGCTTGGGAATATACAATGGGACAGATTCTAACCGGAGACTGAAGTACAGTTTCTCTATCCAAGCCGAAATTTGAGTAAAATCAACTGTGTCTAATACTGCTCTTATCATCAATTTCCACTTAAAATCAAAATTAGTTCCCACTTATGAGGCCCGCGCCCAAACAGTTCTCTCGCTCATAAAATTAAACCAGAAACTCGCCACTCTCGATTTCTTTCGTCTTGTCACTTGATTTCATTCCCCGAACCTCTGCTTGATATTTTTTTTCATATCTTCTATAGTTCTGGCTCATAAAATTTTTCGCTATGTCTTTGCTAGAACCAGGCCCGGTGGAGGCCGAATTCTCACAAAGCCGTATCTCCTCAGACTTAATCACGGATTTTTTTCTGATTCGTTTTGCGTCCTCAAATGCCAGACAAATGGCCCGTCACTTGGAGTTGGCATTTGATTTCCGTGAAATAGCCTACCGAGGCTTGGAAACGGGCGCCCTGTACGTGGCAAGCCACGTGCTTAGATGTAATGACATAATCATGGAGTTCATGAACCCACTCGAAAGCCCCGCTCCCGGAAACCAGCACTTGTGTATTCTGCCGCCTTCATCTCCGCTTGTGTCTGCGGCAGAAACGCTACTATATGATCACCCGCAGAGTTCGGTGGTGGTAGAGGAATGCTTGCGCTCTATGAAAGTCCGCAAACACATTGCTCAATTTCTCAGCCACGAGAAGTCTGTTGCAGCCACCAGACAGATTCTCTTTGATCATGCAATGGGCACTTTTTTGGCGCAATTCATCAATCTTCACGGCATGGGAGTATGTGACATCCTTTTCAAAGTCAAAGACGCCAAGGCTCTTTTCGAACATTCAG
Source organism: Metschnikowia noctiluminum (assembly GCA_030578735.1). Classification (NCBI taxonomy): domain Eukaryota; kingdom Fungi; phylum Ascomycota; class Pichiomycetes; order Serinales; family Metschnikowiaceae; genus Metschnikowia; species Metschnikowia noctiluminum. The sequence continues at coordinate 63,623 of JAKTYO010000029.1, read as the reverse complement.
TAGCAAATGGTGCTGTTCCGGTCACCCAGCCGAAATTGGAAAGCGATCAAAACGGCTCTGTGCTCACCGCAACAATTGCACTTCCCACGGCAGATATGCATCACACGTTTGTCCAGGTTTTGGATTATACTGGGATATATTTGCCAGGCTATGGAGGCCCTAGCACCTGTGCCATCTCCAGTATATTTTGCGGCATCCGGCTACAAGCCATTGACCATTGTGTTCTCAACTATTCCTGGAACCAGATGATGCCAAACGCCACTTTCTATGCCCAGGCCCTCGGCTTCCACAAGTTCTGGTCTGTGGACGATCGGGATGTATCTACCGGAAACACTGGATTGCGTCTGATGGTCATGACCAACCAGAACGGTAATGTGAAGATTCCGATAAATGAGCCTGCCAAAGTGAAGCTAAAAGGTCAAATCGAGGAGTTTTACGAATTCTACGGAGGACCGGGAGTGCAACACGTGGCCTTGAGGTCGACTGATATTTTAAGTGACGTGACATTCTTACGTTCACGTGGATTGGAGTTCAACAGTATTAGCGACGAGTACTATCGAAACCTCAAGCAGAGATTGGATTCTCATCAGATCACTCTTTCCGAAAGCTTTTCAGCTTTGAGAGAAAACCACATATTGGTTGACTTTGATCCCGACAGCAAGATAGAGCGATCTGACGGCACGTACTCGTGCTTCTACATACTCCAGATTTTTAGCAAGCCCTTGCATGATCGTCCGACGTTCTTCTTCGAGTTCATCCAGAGACATAACCATGACGGTTTTGGCAAGGGTACCTTCAAAGGACTTTTCGAGTCTATTGAAAGAGAACAAGAGTTGAGGGGTACACTCGGCACCGCTGATCCTGAATTTGCTAGCTAGATATATATTTAACGAATACTTTTGATGGACTTCGTGCCTAGGCCATGAAATCAAAAAGCGACTTGTAGCTGACATAACGACGCCCGCAGACACTCAAATACTGATCAACAACAGCCCTGTGACTACCGAAAGAGGCCCTGTTCTGCTCTGCAAGCGCACTCACCTCCCCGTCGGTCATTGCCATCGGCTCATAGGTTTCACTTAAAGGTTTCAATTTCTTGTTCTTCGCCTTGTCAACATCGAAAATCGAGTCAAAGTATAGCAACTGATTGTAAAGTGCTTTGTCGCTGTAAGAGTACCGCATGACGCCCTTACACCCATGCGCAGTGCCTGAAGAACCAATGCATCGCTTTCCGTAAACAGATATTTGCCTCGTTTTGATGCCACAAGCAGAGTCATCGCAAATCAACCACCCAGCATAGTAAAGGGCCAAATGCCTTCTGATCTCAACCTCGAGCTGCGTTGCGACTTTCATAGGCGATAGCGTAGCATTACACTTCGAGCATACGACTCCGTTGAAAGACAATTTGTAGTCTGGTGATGCCATGATACCCCCGAATCTAAATTGGTGTCCGCACTTACATTTCAAGACGAAAAAGCTCACTTGCCTGAATCTCTCAACGTCCGTGACATTTGATTCTAAGGGCGACACGCCCGCGTCTGCTCCATCAGAATTGCGAAGTCTCATGACGTATTTCTTCGTGTCTATTCCGAGAGACGTCGCCACGCGCATAAGATCGATACCTTCGATTTTGTTGACGAGACGCTCAACGGGAGCATAAATTTGCTTTTCCAAGTAATAATCGCTATCAGGCTTGAAAGAATCTCTATTGCTCAAGACCTCTTGAATGGGCCTAGCCCTCAGTGCAGGGTGGCCATCATCTTCAGCTTCTGTAGAGGCTGTAATAATGAATGTCACAACGCTACCGGCTTTGATGACTTTACCCTGTTTTCTAAGCCGGAGGGCAACTTGAACTGGTGGCATAGACTTCCCATTTGGATAGCTTGTCGGATCTTTCGACAAACGAGTATTGATGGAGAACTTGTCAATTGGTAGTTCATTGTCCCTGATCTTCTTGTTCATATCTTCCAAGTATTCGTACACTTCAGTGAGAGCTTCCTCGGGATCCGTATCTGAAAGAAGCTTTTTCAAAACAAATGTGGAGATATCCTTTGATGCTTGACAATATTCACGTCTCCTCATATCAAGACCTTTCACCTCTAGCGCCAAAATTTCTTTTCCGGTCTTTTTGTCTATGCTGACATTCATTGCAGCGTACTTCTTTTTCGCATGGAGAAGTAGTCTCTTGAAAACATTGTCGGTATCAATTTCCAAAAGCTTATATCTTTCGTTAACTTGAATCTTGAATTCATCGCCAATTTTCAAAGCTTCTTGGAATGAAGTGGCACCTGTATCTATCATGACAGAATCGGTATCTCCATAGACAACCCTCAAGCCTATCAGTTCGGCTAACTGTCTCGTGTCCATCAAAATTTCACGACCTTTATTTGTCACCAACATAGCAAGAGGCTTGGCGTAAAATCTCGAATTCACGTAACCCAAACACCCATACATCGAGTTGGCTGTTAATTTTAAAGCCTGCTGTTTGATATCGTATTGAGCCCTTTCACTTGCTGTTATACGGGGGTCCTTAAGAAGCTTTTTTACCTCACGACGCCGAGAGACCAACGTGTTGAGGAGTCTTGGTAAAACGCCGGGGTCAGAGTCTCGTTCAGGAATATCGGGCATATCTTTATCCTCGTCATGCGAGATATTGTAGGCGTCTCTCGACACTGTTGTAAAGCATATGTTGAACTCCTGAATGATACTCGGGTACAAGGAGTTGAAGTCCATCACCAAAATATAGTTCTTATGCAAACCTTTCTCGGGTTCGAAGACCAAACCTCCTTGATACTTGGGTTTCTTATTGGAGGTCACTGTAGTTGCATCATCCTCATTGGCTTCAAGCTTGGCCTCTTGCTGATGGTTGGTGTTCTTATGATACTTGTCCTCCTTATCTGGAACAATGTAATTGTTTTTCTTGAACTCGTGTAGCAAAATAAACTCGTTACGGCCTGCTCTTGTACCTGACAAGGTGTGCGACCACGCGTTACCCGCCAAATTTGTAAGTTGTTTCGAAAGGGATAATATCTGGACGGCAAATGAGATCCTCGCTGTAATCAAGACTTGGGATATGTTCTCCTTTAAAGGCATGAGGAGGAAGCTCGCATCCTCAGCATATCGCGGATTATGAAAGTTTATTTCAGGTGTGACGTGCTTCTCGTGACAAACCACTTCATACATCTCAGGCAAATCCCAAGATTGACATTTTGGAGTAAGCGATTGGCCAAGTTCATTTGCAATGTCGCACAACAATCGACCCTGGAATATCTCTCTTATGAGCAAGTTGTTATTGAACCCGTTTCCTTTTCCAAACTTATCGGGCCACAGCTTTCTATTTCTTCTACCCATCGCAGACCAAGTTGCAACTTTCAAATCATGCATTCGGTGAACAAGCACGTCCAAAGAGATGTTTTCGAGTCGATGTCCAACAAATACATCTGGGTCTATGCTTTTCACAAGCGCAGCCATGCATCCTAGCATCGACGCCTCATTCGGTAGAGTCCTGACATTTAGCTTTTGTTTTTCGGCTGCTTGTCGAAGTCCTGGCGGAAAGCCACTAGCCCCAATTGGACGGACCAACGTGACGAGCTCGATCGGATCAGTGCACTCATCCACTGGAGAATCCTGTGGGACGTCTCTGTATGTCGCCAAACTGATGCAGGCGACCTCTTGTTTGTTTTGCTTGACATTCATTATTGTCTGCACCGAAATTGCCAAAGTCGTCAAAGTTGGAGGGGGTAGCGAGGTGTTCACTAGAGGCTTTACGCAATCCGGGGTAGGAACCAGAACTTCAATCTGACAGTGCGACGCATTACTGATTGCTTGGAAATCTCCATTTTTTATTTCCAACCAGCATGGCCCCATGATGTTCCGTTGGATGACAAAAGACTCGAATATATTTGCGTTGGTTCCAAATATTCTCTGAAAAGTCTCTCCTTCGATTTCAGCGGGCATTACCAAGTTCTTATTCTTGTTAGTCTTGAAAGGGAGAAGGATTTTAAGATATTCGGCTTCTTTTGGAATCCCTGGGAGCTCAAACGCATATTTCATCTTCTCGGGCCTGGCGCGAAGCTTGTCCAACCCGTATTGCTGGATGAGGACAGGGGCAAGCTCTTCATGAACATCTTTCAATTCGACAACTTGATTAGTTTCCTCGGAATCGACCATTCTGTGCTTGCGTGGTAAGACAAACAATTCTCTGTACAAACCATTAACTTGAACGACCGCGGAGACACAAGATCCGTCTTTCGACAAAACTTTGCCGAAGAGAAGCAAGCTGTTGTCAGCTTCAGCATAGTCTAGCCAAAACATCTTGAACGACCCTTCATCCACAACTTCTTCACTCGACACCTTTTCAGTTTGAGCAATACTTGCATAAGATGGCACACTGGAATTTGAAGCCAATTTGGAGTGATGCAGTATGTCTGAGGTTTTGATTGCAGAAACATTCACTGGTGCTGTCTTGGGTGCGACAGCTGCGGTCTTTGGCCTTCTCCGCACCACAACTTCATCTTCTTCGTCGCTGTCCTCATCCTCTTGGCATGTATTTTCAGATTTTGGCGATGATGTGAGAGATTGTGTCGCGGAATTTTCTTCTTTGATCGGCTCTGCAGCCTTGACAGTTTCCTCCAAATCAATGGGCTGCAAGTCTATGCTGTCGTCGTGATCGGGGTAAGATGTTGAATCTAGATCTTCAAACTGCTCAGACTCAAGACGTTTGGACGACGATGCAAGCTTGCTTTTTTTAGGCTTTGCTGTTGAAGAAGTGAAAAATCCAAAGGCATTATTGGAAGCTTTTTTCGGCTTTTTGATGGCAGGGCCAAACAACTTTTGCTTCTTTGCAACCTTTGGCGCTTCAAAGTCGTCTAAAATATCATCGATACTCGCGTTTACCTCTGGCTTCGCTTTGGGTTTAGCAGCAGACTCTGCAGAAAAAAAGCTGTTGATATCAGCTGTATTGGAGACTTTGGAAACCTTTTTTTGTGCCTTTTCTCGCTTACGTTTCTTCGATCCAATTTCTTCTTCATCAGAGTAGTAATTTGGGCGCGTGGAGTCGTCCCATTCATCTACACCGTTATCGACATAGCCCTCACCATTATCGTCCACGATGAAATCGTCATTCATAAGCTGCTCACGTTTTCTCAGACGAAACTCGTCCTCGTCAACTTCATCATAGATAGACGCGTCTTCTTCGTCCGAAGAGTGAGACACGATGGCACCTGTTCTGCGAGCCTCGAGAAGCCGCTTGAACTTGTCGGATTTATTGGCCCTCGACAGCATTTCGGACTTTATAAGCGAAAAGATTTGAAACTTATACTAGAGCTGTAAAAGGTAGGGTATAATATTCGAATCCTTTGCCTGTGGATTTTTTTTTTTCCCAAAATCGCGAGCTACTCGGGTCAAAGTAAACGCGCACACAACACGGTCACGTGCTCGAGCCTACCCGCGTCGCGCGATATATCTAGTACGACTTTATGACCAACGAAAAAAAGGTACTCGTGTTAATTGAGAGGCTGCTAGAATATGGAGTTTGCCGTCAACATATCTAAAGACTTTCACTGATTCAGCCTCTTTCTTTTGCTGGAAGCCAGACAAATTTACTGGAAACAATCCTGTGAGGTTTTGTCGAAGACTTCTGATGGATTTCATCGTATTGATGTAGGCAAAAAATTACTTACGGAGAAAAAGCTCTGAGCTCATAAGGCTGGGGAACTCCAGCGTTTGTGAAAAAGAAGCTATGATCACTTTTTATGGTCACCGAAAAAACGTGAGACTGGGCTTTATTTTTGGGTCTTTGAGCATGGGTGATCCGAAGAATGCAAGAACACATGATCAGGAGACTAAGGCATTTCAGCCGGCTTTCACCTAAATCTGAGGCTTGATAAAATAAAGAATCAAAAACATTGATTTGATTTGAGAAGTATGTATACCTGAGTCATTTATGGTCCACAACGAGCAGCAAAGCTTTGCAATCACTTGGTATGTTCTTGAAGCCCAAGAGAGTTTGAATTATTATGTCTCTCCTCTGGTACCGCTTACACGTGTATTTCTGGGCCGATGGGCGGTATGATGAGCGGAACGATGGCGACGTGGTCTGCGATACGCCGAGCGGGGTCTGCTGTTTTGAGAAGTTGAATGTCCCGTACCGTTACAGGTGGCACACACTTGAGAAGGAACAGTTTCCCGAGATTGACTAATAGTATTTGGAGCAGCTGCTTGGCTAGCAGAAGATGTGGCCAACTCACGCTGGATCTCGAGACTAAGGTTCGAAATAACCATGCCGTTGATTGACCTTGTAGATCTGGTGGGTGGCGCGCCATAATCAGGAGGCGTCTCTGGAAGCAGCGCGTGCTCCCAGACCAGCTCTTGCGGCAGTATCGAGGGAGAGTACTGTGGAGGGGGATCCACAGCTTCAAGGGGATCGTCCAATGCGATGAAGTCAACAAAATTCTCGTTCTCTTCGAAACCAGTTGGGTTTTCGTCTACATTAAGAGGAAAATCATTCGATGGCATATCAGGGAGATCCATGTGGAGATCATGAGCTAGGTTCTCGGTTGACTGAGTGCCAGAGAGAAATTGTTTTGCAAGAAGACGTCCGACCTTCAGATCAGCAACATTCACGATCAAGTTCTCTGAGACGTGCTTGATGTATAGCAAAGATAAATAAATTTGATAGTGTTTCCAAGCCATGCAAACATATGGCAAGGAGAGAAAAGACAAAACTTTGGTTTCGAAGAAAGCATACGACGCTGCCATTCCGCAAAAGCTTGTTAACATTTTGATCACGCTCGCAGAACAATTCATCAAATACGAGAAAGTTGTCAAGGGTCTAAACTCAATCAACCATGATAATACTGGAACTTTTTGAAGTATCTCCAATTCAGTTGGTGGGATTCTTGTAATGAAATACCCGAATATCCCTGCTAATGCAGTAATTAGCAATGCCTCGCTTTGCTCCCGAGCAGTGGGTTCTCTTCTGTCGGTGGCGAGTTCAAACATTGCACCATGCCTAGGGTCAGACTCCAACTATTTTCAAAATTAAACGTAGTGAGCCTCTTAAAGAATTATTAATAATGGGAGCGAGATACTGAGAAAGAAAAACCCAAAGTTCTTGGAAGCCTAGAGCAATTGTTAACATAGATCATCACGGATGAGCTGTATACTGCATATAGTGAGCAGAACCGGGGGTGGGATGTGGAAATTTTTCACGTGGGAGCACGGCTGGTTCGGTCTCTACTGGCTATCAATAATAAGCTTGAACTGCCTTGAGTGTCTTAACAGCAATTTATTACTGAAACACCTTATTTCTACAATCATAGGTTTACCAGCAAAACGCGCAACTTTATATACCGCACTCGCTCAAATTGCACCCTTCCAGAACAATGATGAAACGCCGAGCTATTGTACATAGACTTATGATCGTTCACCTCATGGTCTTGATTCGATGGTCAGAGCTTGTGGTCAGAGCTCAGAGCTCTTTCTTAATACAGCAGTTGAGTCTGGAACAGTCAGCTTGTCATTTTATGGGCGGGTCATGAGACATACGTATTTGTCGGGCGTTCTGCATCAGTTTGAGACGGACAGCCGTGCAAGCGCATGCATGAAGGTGTGCATGCACCACCATATACAGTTTCGCCCGCTCAGCCCTCTCACCAGTTGTGACTAAATTCAGAAAATTCTTGATCAATTAAGAATAACCAGCAATGAAGCTGGGTGCCAAGATTTTGTTTGCCATCACTCAAAAGCCATTTTGTATGCTTTGAAGCTCTTTGATGGCTTATTTGATTACGTTTTTGAATTTAGTCAATCGATTTCTACCGTCTGATCCTTGTTTCAAACGCTTTACCTCACGGAACACTACAAAGAGTGAGAAGTGACCTCGCGGCTTATTTATTGTGTGGAATCATTACTCAGGCATCTTTGTCTTTTATTTCGCCTAAGCTCTTAATTTAGGGTTGATCTATTGGGTTCTTTAATTGAGCTTCCTTTTCCGAGGCTTCTCGAGTAAATATTTCTTAATCTTTTGTTTTGACTCGAACTGAATTTTTTTTTTTTTGTTTCCAAGACCTCCATGGAATGGCACTTCATTATAAATGATTATGCTCATCAAACCATCCAGGTGAAATATTGTAGGCGAAGCGGTCATGCTATTAAGTAAAGTTGAAAATCCGTACACCTAGCGCATTACACCCCAGCTCTCACCCCACCTTTACACAATTCTTAATTCTCAGGCGCAAGTGGATAAGAGTAAACATACTATAAAGCGATTGATACATTCACTGGCTCCATCCTCAAAGCTATGTCTTTCGCTAACTACGATATCGAGGCGCAAAAAAGCATACCAAAAGGTAAATCCCCGCCTTTGGGTTCTTTGAAACTGTCGCCTTCATCAAATTTGGACACAATCATTGAAAACACCTCACACCAAATCCAATCCTATGGTCTGCTTGCCGCCTCTTTCAACAATGAAAAGCGCCTCATAGGAGGTAGGAGAGATGGAAAACCACTTCGGGATAAGCTCGCCGCCACTCAGCAGAATATTGTGTCCCTTGGCGCGGCTATTCGAAAGTTGATAGCTGATATCAATTCAGTTATGAGCAGGCCAAATGTTGACGAAAGTGACGTCATTGTCTCTAACCGCCAGCATATAATGAAAGACCGTCTAATGACCGAGTTTGATGAGCTTGAAAAAAACTTCAATTTATCAGCAAGAATATACTCTGAAAAAGCCGCGAGTACGCCCTTGCTAGATCACAAACCCTCAGTCCAAGTCAGCGAGTCTTCCTCGCTTCTTCCTCACGATAATGGCCAAAGTGGCTACCAGCAGCAAATACAGGCTCAGGAAGATCAAGACGCAATCGAGCAAACAGAACTTCAGTACCATATCATGTTGACTGAAGAAAGAAACCGCCAGATAGAACAGGTCGCAGAGGGTATCCGCGAAGTAAACCTGATTTTCAAGGACTTGGGGGAACTCGTGAATCAGCAGGGCGAGCAGCTTGATACAGTCGAGGAAAACGTATTGCAAATGAGCGGAAACGCATATGATGCCTCACGTGAGCTCACCAAGGCAAACGAGTATCAGAAGAGAAAAAGTAAATGGAGCTGTATCTTGCTTGTGGCCTTATGCGTGGTTGTGCTCATTATTGTGTTGGCCGTGATAAGCTAAATGAGATCACGCGTCGAGTTTGAAGACTTTTGTTGGCCTGTGTCCGCTATATCAATGGGCATTCAGCAAGGGATATCGAATAATTTCCAAGAATTATTAAGAAACACTCATGCTACATTTCGCAAAATAATTGACCAGATGATGAGACATTGACAGAACGTGAAGCAAAATAGTTTTTGGCTCTTGAATTTAAAACTTTGTCTTGGACCATCAGCAGGCTTGGGACAGGTTGCACATGAACGAGATAACAGAAGTGATCTTATGTCAAAGGTACAAAATGAGGCTCTGAATGAAGTTAAAGGTCGGGAAGTAGAATCCTTCCTTCACGCTATTGAAGGGCTTAATATTCACGAGCTTGATTCTACACAAATTCTTGCTGCAGAGGCCGCATAATAAGATTTTACTCGAACGATTGGATTTTATTGTGGCTCTTGAAAATCATTTCTGCGCGCGACATCCTCAAGTTGAATAAAGGAAAGCGATTGGGTGTTTTTGAATTGTCACATGAAGACAGTGCATGTCGCGGCAGTTGATGCAAAAAGGTTATGCCGGACTTATGACCTCTGTGAAAATTGTACAGAGGCTCACCATTTGCAACATTCGAAAATTGTGCAGAGGCTCACCATTTGCAACATTCGAAAATTCATGATTTGCTTGTTTTTGAGGAATGAAGCACCTCCGTGGGCCAGTATAATTATCGTGAGGTTCCTATCGCATTGACTTTAAAGAGATCCATTAGCGTGAAATTTTTGGCCGGAAAAAAAATAACATGATCATTTACTTGATATTCAGTCACACAAAAGGACTCTTACTTCAAAGACGGCTCGAATAAATTATGCAAATGATGTGTAAAATTGTGCAAATGACGTGTTTCGACATATCTTGTTTATCTCCATTGAGATGTACGGGTTTGGTCCACTCTCGCTCCTTGTAACATTTCACTGTACCAACTCGAACCACTCTATTGTTGTCTCGAGAGCACCTGAAAGCAGCAATTGCGCGTCAAACCCGAGCAAGATACCTTTAGACATTACACTTACGTGATTAAATTATCTTCTGCTAGTCCTGTCTGGGGAATTTCCACCTCCAAATACACAATCACTATTTCTGCCTAATCCAGTCTCACCTTCATACATGACAAACTCACGACTAGATCTGCCGCCAACTCCACAACCACACGAACAGATCCACCAGGGACTTCGGTCACGTGATACGGGGCAATGGCTTTACCAGGATTTTGTTCGTGCTGTTCAAAAATTCGACTCTTTTGTCACGGTTGATTGGATGGACGACGAGTTGGAAGAACATCGCCAGCGGCTAGCGAAAAAGAGACGTGCCATGACCATGCGTGAGCAGATGATCGACTCTTCGCGCACGTGGGTGATTCTTGCAGCTGTAGGGGTCACCATTGGCGGCATAGCTGCGTGTCTAAACATCATTACTGCGTGGTTGGCGTCGCTTAGATTAGGCCACTGTTCTTCGCAATTCTACCTCAGCAAAGCATTCTGCTGCTGGGTTGCGTCAGACGCAGAGGGCTCCTGTCAGGACTGGTCTTTGTGGCTGCGATTTTCTGTCGTTCGGTACCTTGTATATATCGTATTCCTGGCCCTTTTCCTGGTCATCGCGGCTCTGTTGGTCAAGGTATACGCGCCATTTGCGGCGGGCTCGGGGATTTCCGAAATCAAGTGCATAATTTCTGGCTTTGTCATGAGCGGGTTTTTGGGCTGGTCCACGCTTGCAATTAAAAGCTTGGGCTTGCCCTTGGCAATTGCTCTGGGCCTTTCGCTTGGTAAAGAAGGACCTTCAGTGCACTACGCTGTCTGTGTTGGGAACTCGATTTCAAGCTTGTTTCTGAATTACCGAGAATCCGCTTCAAAATCACGCGAGTTTCTCACCGCGAGCGCCGCAGCGGGCGTTGCAGTGGCTTTTGGCTCGCCCATGGGCGGAGTATTGTTCAGCATGGAAGAGATATCATCAGTATTCCAGCTTCCCACGCTTTGGAAATCGTATGTATGCTCGTTCATTGCCGTCACCACGCTTTCGGCTCTCAATCCTTTCCGAACGGGCCAGCTCGTCTTGTTTGAAGTGACTTATGACACTTCTTGGCACTTCTTTGAGCTTCCGTTTTATGCGATGTTGGGGGTTTTTGGAGGGGTGTACGGAATTGCTGTGTCCAAGCTCAACAAACGGGTTACGGGCTTCAGAAAAAAGTATTTAGCGAACTATGCGGTGCGTGAAGTGGTAACGTTGGCAATATTTACCGCCGCTTTCTGCTACTTCAATGAATACCTCAAAGTTGACATGACCGAGGCAATGCAGTCGTTATTTTCGGAGTGCCTGGCAAAATCAGAAGGTGACTTGTGCAATCCAGAATCTAGAAAAATAAAGCACGTCGCATCTTTGCTATATGCCACTTTGGCTAGACTGTTCTTGACCGTGATCACGTATGGTTGCAAAGTCCCAGCCGGAATCTTCGTGCCGTCAATGGCTGCAGGGGCAACATTCGGCAGAGCGCTCGGCATTTTCGTCGAATATCTCAACGTAAAATTTGAGAAACTGCTGATTTTTGCCTCATGTCCAGAGGAAGGGCCGTGTGTCATTCCAGGTACTTACGCTTTGATCGGTGCTGGCGCCGCTCTTAGCGGGATAACTCACTTGACTGTCACCGTTGCTGTAATTATGTTTGAGCTCACGGGTGCAGTGAAGTATATTATCCCGACTATGGTGGCTGTCACTATTACGAAACTTATCAATGATAAATGGGGCCGGGGAGGTATTGCCGACCAAATGATCGTTTTCAACGGCCTTCCGTTCATAGATTCCAAGGAAGAGTTCGTTTTCGATACGACGGTGGGCGCCGCAATGTCAACTGTGACTGTCGTGTTCACAGCTGATAGTTCCCACACTGTGGCTGATATCAGGCAAGTTTTAAACGAAACTCTGTATAGGGGGTTCCCGATAGTTTCAAGTGAAGACAGTCCTCAAATTGTGGGTTACGTGCGCAGAGCAGATTTGGAAGAGGCGATATTGCTGAAAGAATCTAATTTAAGATGCACGTTCGACGAAAAACTGGTGATGCTGGTCGATATCGTGAATCTTTCAGCGATCATCAACCCGGCGCCTTTAGTCGTAAATATAGATACCACACTTGAGTATCTTATGGACATTTTTGTGAGATTAGGGCCCAGGCATGTTCTAATCGAGTCCAATGGGCATCTCGCCGGAACAATTACGAGGAAAGATATTATGCGCTACGAGCATACGACTCACGAACTTCATTCACCTTATGTGGACGATGGGTTAGACACAAAAGCTTGGGAGAAATTTCAATTCGCTGGTAATGTCATTCGTGAATTACTGGGGCGAATGGGGTTAAACGCAGTTGCGAGATATATTTAGGGTGTAAGCTTGCGCATGGATACAAAACAGACAGTCTTTACAAAAAGTTGGACTCCAGGCCGGAGCAACGCAATAAAGTGGAGCTCCCAATCACTCTTTCCATTTTCCGTGATCTTTGTAAGTCGAGTACAATGATTGGTAGTAGGCCCGACCCAGATCATCAAGACACGCGTTTGCCAACAGAAGCTCGGCTTTCGAGAGGAGCGAGAACAAGCTGTAGATACCGGGCATCATTGAGTCGTTCACGTCACTCGAAAACCTGTGCTTCAATCTGATGTAAATATAGTTGATTAATAGCACATGCGCGTGAGCTCTTAGATCTTTCCTGAATGATGCCGCTCGAGATGTGAGTGAATCGGAGGTTTTCATAGATACATGAGTGGACGGCTCACACAAAGATGTGAGAAGTCTTGTATATGCGGCGGCACATTTGGACGATCCTCGAAGAACGCCAGAATCTGAAAATGGAAGCATCATGTCTGATAAAACTCTGATAACCAAATGGTACCGTGAGGAAAATCTGAATCGATGATATAAAACGACAAACGAAACAAGCTTCACAGTTGAAAGGTAAACTTCCTCGGACGCAGACCCATAATCAAGTTTGTGCACAATCAAATGGGCTATGCCTAGAACGAGTTCCACCGCGTATTGCTTGAACGCCCAAGACTTAACGGAAAGAATTTCTGTGAGTGCACTGACAAATGAGATGATTGTGTCTGGATTGCCTTTCTGTGCGCTACATTCCGTGAACGTCAGCATGAAAGCCACCAAAAGATGTGTCTGGCTCAGTTCAGACTCTTTGTATAGAAACGGCAACAAAACAGTGCCGGCGTCCACGAGCAGATCCACAAAGTCGACTGGAGCCTGCCTCAACAGCTTGATCACGTATGCAAAAATGTCATTATATGCTTCGACAGATATGTTCTGCACGAAAGTTTCAAGACTCGTGTTCAACATCGTGCGGTAACCTCTGTTGGCCTCAATTTCCTGACTTTTCTGTCGAATAGCCAAGTATAAAGCAAACACAAATTCGGATTTTTCTTCGCCATACGTCTTTGCCACCAAAGTGAAAAGCTTGACTCGACACAGGGGCGAGATTTGCGTGGCTCCAAATTTGGTGATAACCTTCTTGATCTCCGTCTTTGCAGCTTGAGTGAGGTTTGGAAGTTCACTTAAGCCTGATATCTGAAACTCAAGGTTCTTGGTTTTCAAACCCTTACACACAACGGAGACATATTTTCCAAGATAAGACTCGAAGTCGTCCAAAAGAATTGAAGAGTTTGATGTGAGAATAACCCTCGAAAGGGCCAAATCTGCTTGCAGTGGACGTTCGAGAGAAGCAAGGAGAGTTTTGACAGCATCATGAACATAACTTTTGGATCGAGGGTTTTTGAGTGTCGTCATATGTGCAGCCCAAATTTTCTGAGCCACAGCAAAAGAGTCCGCTTGTGTTTCTTGTGTGGTCTCAGATACCAATTTTCGAAGAAGATTGAAGTCTTTTTCAAGGTCAGAGCTGAGAACGGGCTCCTCGAATATGTGTCGAAGCGTTCTCCTGGCCCCTGCGTCATGGGGACTTTTTATGGCATTTGTGATAACATCATCCACCAGCTCAGCGAAATACTTTCGCAAGACTATGGGTGGAAACAACATCATGAGCTTGTTGGTGTACGAGGGATTTGATTTCTGTAAGACCGTCAGAAGAGAAGTGAGGAATGATGGAATCTCGCATAGAAGAGCTTGTTGGTGTTGCATGTATTCCATGAGACAAGAAGAATCTAGCTTCTTTAAAGCTTTTTTGAGCCACTCGGCATAAGCCTCTTTAAAGAGGCCCATGATGACTATCCATCTTTTAGCAAATGGAATGAGATGACTCGGTTCCATGCTCTTGATGAATGCAGTCACTTGCTTTGCTTCAACATTTAATGCCTTTCCGTTCAACTCTGCGACTCTGAGAATCAAGTACAAATCTGTGTTTGTCTTGATACCAGAACTTTTTCCGAGAATTTTCGTAATCAAATCGGGCAGTGATTTAAGAAGCGGCTCTCCAAAAATACAAAGAGCATAGTATGCGATCTCCGACCAACCAGGATGGCAAAGAGACGCGTCCTCAAATATAGTTTGAGATGACTTTTGTTTTGCAAGTGGACAAAATAAAAGACCCTGCACAAGAAGGGATAATGGCTTCAATGACTGGGCGTCCAAGAACTGCTTGCAAACTTTTGCTATTTGATTACCCGACATCTCGTTCACTTTTGGAGCTAGCTTTGCTATGATCTTGGGCGATTTCCAATGTTCCGAAACACTCAATGCAAATGGATACACTTCACTGACAAAAAATGGATAGTCTCTGCTTCTCACAAAACCCAGAGAAATGTTATCGGCAATGTCTATAAGGCTTGTCTGGGACTCTTTCACGCAGCCGCTGATGACTTCTCTCCACTTGGAAATGGTCAACTCGGGGTCTAGGCGCAAAATGTTGGAAAGAAGCTTCCAATTGGGCTCCAGCTTTCCCATTTCTGTGACATAAATTTCTCTGAAAAAGTCTGAAGAGAGTGTCTTGTTCACTTTCGAAAGCTCTGTTATCAATTTTTCTGCCATTGGCGCAAACTTACCGGCAGTCAACTTGATGTAGATAGACTCACAAGCAGCTATATCAGTTGATGCCAAGTTGAGGATGGTCTCTCGAAAGAGAAAGAGGATACCCTGCTCCTCCAAGAAATCGGGGGGAGAGTCTAATGCCACTGCGATCTGCGCAGGCAATGAGTTGCGCTCGAGATCGAACAACACAGACGTGAAAATCGAGTGTATGATTTTGTACGATTGTTGCGGGAGCAATTTCTCATGTTCGCCAAGAAGTGCAACGTGGATTGGAAGCACGTCTTTGAAGTACTTGGCCATGCTTTTTTTCGAGGGCTTATATGTAACATGATGGTGCGGAAGCTCGTAGATATTGCCGATGATAGTAGACCATTCATCAACTGGAAGTTCCCGAAGAGATTGGGGATTCAAGGCTAAGAGCACGGATGAGTAGCTCTTCAAGAGCCCCATCGCAGAGAACTCTTCAACGTGTATATAGCCAGAAAACATAAATGTCTGAAGGCACGAGAAAAAATTTTTCATGAGTGATTCGAGGCCTGGAGATAGCGTAGAATCCAGGCTTACCTTCGCTGCTATCTCGTCTAACACCGCAATAGCCACGAAGACGACCCTCACTTTCCCAAAAGACTTCGCTCTGATCTCACATTCCAAAGGACCAGAGCCCACTACGTCCCAAATTTCGATCCAAAGCAGCCAGAGCTCAGGACAAAACTTCCATGGAATGAATTGTTTTCCCGAGAAGTCCGAGATTCTATCGCAGATTAAGTCAAAGACAAACATGGCCAGATTCGGAAGATAGAGTGAGTATTCGCCCGCAAGAAGACGGCGGGCAGTGGCCGCGGCCACATCTGGGGCAGTGCTTTTGTTTCTTAAAAAACGAGTCACACCTTCTGCACTTTTGAACTCTTCCATTTTCGTGGCAGTTCTGGTTAGCAGATATAAAATTACACCTGATGTTTGGATTTCCGGGCTTGGTCGAGAGAGATGCGCAGCCATCGCGACCGTAGAATTCGCGATACCGTATGTCGAACTGAGTGATATTGTATGAAACTGATTGAAAGAGAAATAGAAAAAGCCAGAACTGTTTCTTGCTACGATTTTTTTGAACAGTCAGATATTTTTCTCTCAAGCATAAAGATTGCTTTTTCTAATCCAGCGGACTTGCACGAAAGATATTCCATGTAAAGGGGTGCCTTCCTTAATTCGGGGTTGTTAATCGTTGCGAACTTGGCTGCGAAAAAAGCCATTCATCTTTATGAACTAGTTGTCGAGCTAGTAGTCTTGGGCAATTCCCTCATAGTTTCATCACTTTGAAAGTTTGAAACTTAGTTCATGATTTGTTGTAATTTCATTTTGGCCGCGTGATGTGAAAACGACACCAAGTACCCCAAGAATAAGCCACGATAAGTCTGGACTGTGAAAGGTGCAATCTATTTCGTTCTACCTCGGTGACTTCTGGACTTGTTAAGAAGTGGCTTCTTGTTTCATGTCGCTGAGTGTTTATTTTGGGTTTATATCACAATGCAGCAGAGGCACAGATGGGGTTTGAGCACAGCCAAGCGTGTCGAGTTGTTTCTCGAGATTATTCTATTTTAGTTGCAACTAACATTTATTATTGGAGTTACAGCATTTCAACACATACTGAGATCAGTAACAAGTTCAAGGAGTCTTGGGGACTATTTATTTGACACCTCATCCCACTTAGTGAAAAACATAGTCTTCTTTTGTCAGTCACAGTTTAGCCCTTTATCAAGCAAAGCTTTTTTTTTCAATAAAAAATGAAATTACTGAATCTATGCAGAATACTCGCTGTGGCCTGTTTTACCAATTTGGACATGATTTGTGTTGCCGCAGAGAATTCTGAGCTTTCGATAAAAGCTGACGCCCGAGTTCGATCATCCGCACAGAAAGAGAAAGTTGTCAAGGACCAATCCGATAGTGATTTATATGTGTACGTTTGCGCCCCCGATCAGAGTAGGAAGGACTTGAACGAGTTTGACGACATGCTCGAATCATTGATAAACCGAATGAAATCGTTCATCAGCGAAACAAACTTCATCCAAAATGACTTTCTTAGCAGTTCGGTATACTTGAGTTCTAGTATCACACGTATCTCCAATGATATCGAGCTCTTGGATCCATGCAGCGGCAAATTAATCAGCAAACTCAAATTTGCAAGACTTATTCACACGACGATGAAAAAGGCCGTCCAAAGCCTTGCTTATTTTGATCTCGCTCATGACCGCGATCACGCTTTAGTGCGCAAGGTAATAGAGCTCAACATCAAGCTTTTGTTGCTACATGACTCTCGTGGAATACCGGATCCTACAGTAGAGAGCTTCGGCGAAAAAGTACTACTCTACGAATTTCTATTGAACACTTGGGCAGATATTTTCAGAAAAGACAAACAAAAACCCCTAAGCGTATTGCTGATGTTTGAGGCTCAGCTCAAACAAGCAATGTTTGTGATTCAAGACTTGAAGCTATATATACCTCTGAGCGATACTCAAGAGGCACCATAAAGGTATTACGTGTTTCTATTAAAGGGCTCACGGTAGATTCTTCAGTCTAAGTCTTAAATCGTTCCGAAAAAAAGGGACGAGGAAATGCATGCAGAAAGCTGAAAGTGGGGGCATTTGTCTGGTAGACCCTTTATAAACTTACAATATCAAAAAAAGCAAGCCTTTTCGCACTAATTGAGAAATGAGATCAAACGTTCAAAATCCAGAATTGCATTTCCGTGAGTTCAAAAGGAGCTACAGTGTTCCGCAACTTACAAAGAAATTCAGCGCTTTTTCAAATTTTTGAAATGGAATTAGGAAGATTGTGGCGTGCACTTATGCTATCCTCGAGTTTCTTGGACAAAAGCTTCGTGTATGTGCTCTGTGCGAAATACCACCCAAGAGAAGCCTTCATGCTGTTTCTACAAAGTTTTTAACGAACTTGTTCCGATCTATGTAAATTTACATAAAACCTCAAATTTTTTTTTCGTCGTTTTATTTTGTTATACCTATACATCCCAAATCAGGGAATAAAGAATTAGCCATGTAGGTTAGATCAATAAAGTCTCAATCTTGTCCTTGATACCGTAGATCTGGTTCTTGATGGAGGAGGCATCGTTAGAAGTGACCGAAGCGGCAATGACTGGTCTGGAAACACCACAAGCTCTACCCAAAGCGGTCTTAGAAGGCACAAAGACATATGGGACATTCTTGTCCTCGCACAACAAAGGCAAGTGCAACAAGATCTCAATGGGCTCAGTGTCAGCAGCCATGATGATGAACTCAGAGATACCTCTGTTCAATGTCTTAGTGGCTTCGTTAGCACCCTTCTTCAATTGTCTCAAGTTTTGCGCTTGTTGAACAACATCAAGGATCTGCTGAGACAAGCCAGAGTCGGCCAATGGGAAAGCTTTTGGGTTGGCAGACATTTTGAGGAAGTTATGATTTAGTTTCGAGTATCTGGCTCCTTGCAATAATTAGCTCACCGAATGAAGTGAAAAGAATCTTTTTCCACAGGTTTTTCCAGATGAGCTCGTGAAGAGACGTTCGCGATGGCGCGCTATGTGCAGACCAGATCCTCGTCCAAACTTTGAGGTGGGTGATAAAAATGAGGAGCCTTTCACAAGATTTGAGGCGCAAGAATATACAACAATGAGAGAGCCAGACGAGTAAGAAGTAGATTAGTCGAATAAGATTACAGCTCAACGACATAAACTGATAACAAAATATTTCAAAATACAATGAAGATGGCCATCATTGCGGAACTTTTTACGCTGCTTGTCTTGGGATTGTCAGCCGGACAGTAACCTTCTCTTGCAAACTTCAAAAAATCAAATGTTTTCTTATTTAATAAGATCAAGGATGACTGAATTTGAATAGTCATTCTAGATGAAAATGGTGATCGACTCAATACATGTGAATGAGTGTAAAAGTAACAAAGTGTCAGAGGTGATTAGATCAGCAGCTCATGACTTCCAATCCTGCAGAGAACCTCTATCAATAAAGTTTCTAAATACCATTTTCCATCTTATGCTATTAAGACAGCGTGGTCAGATACGAAACTACTATTTGCATAGCTGCTAAAGAGTTATCATCTATCACTAATCAATAGGCACTTCATTTAATTCGACCCTCCCGATACATGTTATCAGGTTTAGCTCCTAAATGAAAACTTTGGGATCGTGTTTCAAAACTTGAGTTCTCGGTCCCGTCTGCATCTTGTGTTGGGTTAAAAGTTTCATATTTGACAACGTTCCGAGGGCTTAAAATGGTTTCAGTGGGGTTTCTTTCTTTGGCTTCATCTGGCTTCGCCCATTGACGAGTCACTAAGTGACAATCAGTGACTCAGGGATGTGAACTTCAGCAAAGAATGATTTTTTCATCTTAAGTTGTCATTTCGCCCAACAACTCTATTGCAACTTGTTATTTATATTATGAAGTTCTGCACTCAGACCAACGATGCCATTCAGGAAGATCATGCACACAAAATACTTCGAGCTAACGCTTTTGTTTGGTTTGAAGGGACGTTTTTTCCAAGAGGAGAGATTTTGTGGAATAAACCAAGCTCTTCTGTGCGTGCGAGCATTTGATAGTGAAATACTGTAGTGAGTCATCTTGTGCATTTCACATGTTTACTATACCTCATTATCTCTCAAACACTGTTATAATTCTGACGCACTCCAAGGTAATAAGATTATTTGTGAAGATGCAAGAAACACAACAAAAGATGTAGATTTTCACGTTTCATACTTGAACGGAAATTGATTACCCCACGCTGCACTATAATCGTGGAATATTTTGAAAGATTTTTGAATGCTTGAGGACTTGCAAACTCGTATCATGATGATATTACAATATTTCGAAGTGCCGTTTCATTCCACTGGAAGCAAACTCGTCAAAGTTTGGTCGCAAGACACACGAGACAGCTAATGCGACGGCCAATGGCCAGACCAAGCCTTTGAGGGGCAATGAGGTTTGTCATCTAAAGGGCGAGTGCCAGTTTTCTGATTAAACGCGTGGAACAAACTCTTGCCACTTATTTGGTAAAGAGATATTTTCCCCGCAACGTACCGCTGTGATGTGATATGAAAAGTCAAGTGTGCCAAAACTTCGAACCTCGATCGCGAAAGTTTTGTTAACAGAGCGGCTGGTTTTTGACCTCAAAAGGGTTTAAGTCTTGAGATGGCTACTAGCAGTGCTTGAGGATGGACGAAAATGAACATTCAACATCAAAGCGCGAGCCAACCTCTTGAGTAAGTAAGAGCGCGCCACCAGTGTCTTCCACAACCTGTCAATTCCTCGAAGCGTTCTGAGGGGTTCTCTTGGAATCGTTGTGGTCCTTTACAAAGTCGGAAACCAACTTAAGATACGTTGGCCAACGACCAACAAGATATTGTATCCAAGAAACTGTCCCTGTTTTCCCGTTTGAAAAATTTATTACAACGATGCATGATTTCGCCAGCCTATAGGTGCAATGCAATATCAAAGTCTCTGGCACACTGTTAAGTGTGGGAAGGTTGAGGTAGCCTGCGAGAACTTCGTTTCTATGATAGGATTTCCTCGTCAGAGCGTGCCCTTGTCACGTGGAACGCTGTCCACATGCAGGACTGGCTATGGAATTGCCAGTACCTGGGTGAGGAGATTTCACCCACCAGAAAAACCTATACCGAGCTTTTTCTGGTCACGGTTGCTGGGCAGTTTTATAGAGACACTAGTAACCTTTCAAGTGTAACACACTTTAAAAAAAATCTGCGAAATTGAATGGCCTCCATTTTGCCAACAAGTCTGAGTGCTGTCCAGAGAAGATCCGCAATAATTGAATTTGGGAAGGGCCTGCGCGGCGTGCTACGGCGTGCACATAATCATCAGAACGAGTCGATGAAGATAGATGTTCGGCGAGAGGGTTTCTGGTCCCAAAAAGGCAAGCAGCTGCTATGACTCAAAATTGTGGTTTTAGACTTAAACTTGGGAGTTTCTTTTGAATAAAGAGCACGGGGTACAAAGCAACTAGCACCGCTGCTCTTATGATGTGATCCGTGGCATTTGCAGCTAGGTTATACACAGGTCTCGCCAATCCTTCCCTTTTTGGAGGACGACGGGCGAAAAAAAAAAAGCTGCAACTTTATTATGTAGGGTGCTGGAAGACGGTGGAGATTTGTGAAAATCCGCGCAGAACATTTTGGATGGGGCTTTTTGACTAAGAGGATGGCGAGTAAGGAAGTGGTTTTTGAAAGAGGATGGTCCCCGACTTTGTAGAAAACAATTTTTAGTTTCAGACCACTCAATTACCAAGAAATACAAGTAAAGAAGATGCATTCTGATCCACTCCTGGACGGCAAAGCTTTCAAAGAAAGCGAAGATAGAACAGTCCGTCATTCCCTATTCACAGCGCAATCAATGAAGTTTCTCGTGTTTTTACGTGTCCAAGGATGAAAGACCCTAGTTCACTAGGGCAGAAGAGCTCAAACATTTTGGGAACTTGAAATACAAGACTTTGCGCAACTGGATCTTCTTCATGTTGGGAATTCTGAAGTGAAAAGGGGAAACGTTAGATTTATGCATCGTGGCTTTGAATGTTATCAATATTTCTAAAACTTTCGGTGAAAGTGTCAAACGCGTCAGCTGGGTATCACTTTGGTCTTGATGTCAAAATCTGTTAGTGCTTCTACCTTTGATTGATGGGGAGAAAGGTATGGTTGTAAGTGGCCCTGAAAAGTTTTTTTGTCTTTGTTGGTCCTTTTGCAATCAGCCACTGAAGTCGTCAAGACTTACACGCAGTTTTTGGGCGTGCGTACAATATTTGAAATTTCGATAAGCTGTATCTATGGACTTGCTTTGGCAACTGCATTGGATGACTATCCAGCAGAGGTGACAAGAGCTCTTCCGGGAATTTATCAAGTGGGCTCTCCATTCGTTCATCTCTTGGCTGTGGTATTTAACTGAGCCAATCTCACGGATGGAGAGCACTCTTCGGGTATTCAGCGGGCGGGCCCATCGTTTATCTTAATTAAGTGAAGATTCTTACTTCCAGAGACTGATGCTTTTGTCAAACGAAAAGCAGCCGCTGAAGAGAAGAGGAAGCTCAATGCGCACCTTATATGGTACCAGCTAAGTGATGAAACCAAGACTGAACTCAAGAAAAATTGGCTTGTGAGGGCCTGCTGTGTTATCATGACAGCTTCTCTCAACTTCATGTCTCATGGCTCTCTAGACTTGTTCCCCGCATATCTCAGACAGCAACTCGGTAACAAGAAGGATAGGTCGACTCTCAAAAATGCTGTGACTAAATTGAGAGCCATGTGAGAAGGTTGCATTAATGGTCACACCTCGAACTTTTATGGCAGAAGATTGACCATCATGATATTTGTAGTTCTTGGAGCTTCAATGATCTTTCCATGGATGTGTTTGAAACGTACTGGTAAAATGCTTGCGGTTTTTTTCTACAGGCTGCTATCCAGGGAGCTTGGGGAGTCTTTCAAATTTCATTATCTGGACTTGTCACACTAGCCAACAGAGCCTTGGTGGTTGGTTCAGCATATCAACTTGCTAACTTGTTCGCCTCTTGAGGCGCTACAATAATGTCTGTCAGGGCTCAGCATTACCCTATCATATCAAAATCTGTCAAGCTTTCATACAATTACTCGATGGTCATTAGTATATTCATGGCGTGCGTTTTGCATGCGTGTTTGTAATCATCTTCCTCGGGCCCGAGAACAGAGGCGCTGCTTCCGACGCAAACTAGATAAGGTAGGCGACTATATCGTCGTTGACGAAATTCGCAGCGATGAAGAAATGGCTAGTGAACTTGATAAGCCACAGGTAGCGTGCGTGGAGCGCGCTCTTACCGCAGAATAGAAAGAGCGAACTGGCTGACGTGAGCCATATGCTCTTCTATGATAGTATGTCCTTTCATGATCATTGCTAGTATAGATTTACTGAGCAAAGAATGAATGAAGAAATTGACTAAGCCTTCCGTGTGTTGGAGAATTATGTGTACGCTCACATTTTTACCAGTGACTGGATACCCTGAAGATATAAACTAATTTAAGCCAAGCATTCAAATCACGTTGCCGCCCGATCTGGCCCAAAGCGAGGTAGATCAATGAGGAAGTCTCACGGATTTTTTATTAGCACTTGGCATCGTAAATAAGATTCAAATCATGGATAAATATGATTCAGATATACTGTATTTTAGGGCGGCGTGATTGTCAAGAGATCAATGATAAGCCTATATTCCACCCTTCTGGCCGGTGTACTACATCACGTGGCTTTGAAAATATCAAGCAGTACCTTGTCGTATGTAAACTTTTTTCTTTATACCGCTGTAGTGAGCCTATAACCCCCAAAATATCAAGCTTTCAAATAGCGAGCATGTGGATCATTTTTTTTCCCAAATCTCTTCTGCATTCGTCAGAAGTCATCCATTTTGCAGAGTGGCTTCCGGTACAAATTATACGCGCGGTGTACATCGCAGCACGTATCCTGTACCCGCCCACGCGATTGCCCACCAGAGATTCCGAGAAAAAACGATTGAACGATTAAGCCCAAAATAAGGAAACCCATCAGTTGCTTCTCTAATTGAATCTATCACTCCCACTAGAATGTCCGATTTGTGGTATGTAAATTCATTCTCCACGATTGCGTTTTCCATGCCGCCTCTGGCTACTTGGTATTGATCCCAATGGCTCAACGTAACTGCGTCCGCCACCCCCTTTTTGAGCTTGTCGACAGATTCTCCTGAATCAAGAGATGTTGGCCTTTTACTTCCTTGGGGACGCTTCATCAGAATACCAGGAGTGGCTCACAAAATTTCCTAATGTTTGAATGCTTTGTAAGGGCTAGGTCACTCAAGACGATACACTAATCGGGACAAGGCGGTTATTTACTGCGGCGAGGATTATATGAAAGACATGCCGTTTGTTGGGTCATCAAATTGTTATGTGATATAGTGTGATCACGGGCTTGAGACCAAATGTAGGGTCTTCGAGCATATGAACAATCTAGTGCCCACATGATTTTGTCGTCGGTCTCGCAAATGTCCATCAATTTTCTGGCATATATTGAGACTCAATACTTCATTCTCGCTTGCCAATTTCTCATTCTTACTAACATGTTGCAGTCCAGTCTACGCTCCTTTCTTTGGTGCCATCGGTTGTACTGCCGCCATCGTCTTCACTTGTTTCGGTGCCTCGTACGGTACTGCTAAGTCAGGTGTTGGTGTGTGTGCCACCTGTGTCTTGAGACCCGACTTGTTGTTCAAGAGTATTGTTCCAATCATTTTGGCCGGTATCATTGCCATTTACGGTTTAGTGGTCTCCGTTTTGATCACAGACTCTTTGAAGCAGACGCAAGCCTTGTACACGGGCTTTATTCAATTGGGTGCTGGTTTGGCCGTCGGTTTGTCCGGTTTGGCCGCTGGTTTCGCCATTGGTATTGTCGGTGACGCTGGTGTCAGAGGTAATGCTCAGCAACCAAGATTGTTCGTCGGTATGCTTTTGATCTTGATTTTCGCAGAAGTCTTGGGTTTGTACGGTTTGATTGTCGCTTTGTTGTTGAACTCCAGAGCTACCCAAGACGTCATCTGTTAAGCGCCCACATGCAAACTTCGTGACCCGAGGCCGATCATTGCGGACTCTGTATGGCTACTTGTGTTCAATAAGACTAGCACGCAGCTTGGAGGCACATGTGTTTGCGCATACATTCAATGCTTCATTTCTATCAAAGCTCATTCGAGGCCCGACGATCTACAAACAGTCTGACTTCAGAAGTCTAGAAAAAAATACTCAATGCAAAGCTTTCATTTATTATTCGATGTAGACGCGAGCAATCTTGCTGACCAATTTCTCTCTCAATTTCCTTATCATCTCCTTCACAGAAGCTGGAAGCTTGTCATTGTCTTTTTGCAAGTCCACTCTCCAATCGTGGGCAAGATCCGTCGGAATATTGTTTATAGCAAATTCGTAAAGATCATCGCATTCTCCCGGGTCATCCTGCCACTGAACCTCAAACGTATCTATGAGATCTGTCAAAATTATCAACAGAGGCATGTCGAACTTGTTTCTCTTCATCAATGGGAGAAACTGGGCTAGTAGCAAAGGAACAAACTTGCGCGGCATGTAGCCAAATCTGATCAAATGGAAAAGCCTCGACACGTTGGCCTCAATGCTCGCTGAGTCACTCACTGACATGAAAAACTCCGCAAGTACAGCGTAGGGAGAAAGGCACTGTCTGATGACAGGATGTATTTTCATTTTAAAGTCGACATTGTTCAAGACTATGTCCATGAGAAGTTCATCGGGCACGGGCGAGCTATTAAGCAAGCAATCCTGAAACAAAAGGTCCCACACAATGTGTTGTACCTCCTCCAATGCAACCGCACTTTCTTCTGAGGAGGATGTGTCGTCATAACAGCCAACGAGCATGTTTAAAGCCTCATAAAGGTGACCGGCTCTCAAAGATTTTTTTCCCTGTTGCAAAAATAGCTTTCTGACCACGCTCGTGAGTTTGAGTTTTGCGCAAATTGTCAACGCCCACTCAAGGTCGTCATTTGTAGAGCACTGATAATGAGGCAAGAATTCCGCAACAACTTCCTTTGAGCGAGTCTCAGTTTCCTGGGAGTTTGAAATCACTGGCGTCAACAAGAGACCAAGTCCAATGGGCACTAACTCGTGCACGTCTAAGCACTCGTAGGCGTGTCTAGTGAGCAAATAGTCGGATACATATCTTTTGCTTATTGGGGCTGAATGCTCAAGCAGGTTTTCGGCAAGGTCGGCGTAGTAAGAGGAAAAAAAGCCTTTGTACTCGAACAACTTGCTCACATAAGCAGCAGTGGCAGGATCGTAGGAGTCGACTGCGAGGACAACACGAAGAAACTTTTCGGAGACCACATCGCGGAATGCCTGCTCTAAATCGATTGAAACGTTGAATCCCTTTTCAGCAATTGCCAACTTGTAGTAATCAGAATATACAGAATCATCGTCCCTCACTTGGTATAAGGAAAGCGCTCCGTACATTTCGTACCAAGTGGACACAAACGACGCTGTTGTCTTCAGGAGCCCGCTAATGAGACAAAGGAGATCATGGATTTGCAGCGCAATCGCCAAGTGGCCCAAATCTTCAATCCCAATTTTCATCGTGGCGTAATTATCCCGAAATTCGCATGCGGTGTACTTCCATTCGGCGAATTGGCCCTTCAAGGCCATCGGTTGATAGTTTCCCACAAGCGTAGCGAAATCTTGGATGATTGCATGGAGCTCGGGGCAACCCTGCTCCAAATCCTCACATCTACAAGCTCTGAGCGAGGACTCGGCTTGTTCAAACATTCCACGAGAGAGAAGGGTGCCCATATACATGGTCCAAAATTGCGAATGTTTGTATGGGTGGGGGTTGTTATACATGACAGAATCAATGAATTCGTTCTCTGGCTTTGGGTCGTACCGATTGATCCACTCTAACACCTCCTCCGGTTTCTGGCGTTGGGCAAGAGGAAACCAGTTGGCCAGAATACAGTCGAGTAGCGACGCAAGGCTCTCATAGTTACGGGCTTCTTCTTCTGAGATCTGGAGCTTCACAGTGTTGTAGAACGCCTCAAA
Source organism: Metschnikowia noctiluminum (assembly GCA_030578735.1). Classification (NCBI taxonomy): domain Eukaryota; kingdom Fungi; phylum Ascomycota; class Pichiomycetes; order Serinales; family Metschnikowiaceae; genus Metschnikowia; species Metschnikowia noctiluminum. The sequence goes on along the minus strand of JAKTYO010000029.1, from coordinate 36,858 downwards.
AGCCTCGGTGAGTTTACGAAACGCACTGTTAATCAAAGTCTCGTTATACCGCGCGTCTTTGTTTTCGCCAAACCCCTTCACTTTCGAGATCACACCGATTTGAGCCTTTTCCTGCTGACGCAGACCAGGGCCAGGAAGACTATCGATATTGCTAGCCGCCAACTCCTCCACGGACTTATATAGCCGGGTGATATATTCCGATTGTGCGATTCCAAAGTCGCTGGGGTGTTTATATGACCGTTTGTACTCAGCCTCGTTGAATTGGAATTTGATTTCCTTCTCGCCCAGTAGCCAGTCTTGAAAAGATGGATATTCTTTGGCTGAAATGGCCAGCAGCTCAGAGTCAGAGCCCGATATGGATTCTGTCTGATTTTCCAGAGTCACGGACAGGTCGTCCGGAATGTCGAGCATCTCTATATCCTCAAATTGCATGATTTTGAGAGATGAGGGCCGTAAAAAAGTGACAAGAATTGTGTCCTGTTCAACAGAACTACCGTTGAGTGAGATTTCTGCTGGAAATATCGACGAGCGATGAACTCTTAATTAGATCTGCAGTCTGCTTGTTAGCATTCAGCTCATTCCAACGCAGAGGAGGTACGGGTGTGTGTCTACATCAAAAATTCAGGATGGCTAGTGGTGTGTAGGTGCTTCTACTGAAATGGCAAAAGCCTTAGATCTGGGATGAGAAAATCATAAATCTCAGTCATTCTAAAATTTTTTTGTGAGGATCATATATTTATTTTACTATGAAAAAAGCTCCGTTTGTCGACAAGATAACTGTCGCAATTATTCCAATAAGCTTCAATGTGCCGCGACAAGCAGTAGACCTAAAGACCATATGTGTGCAAGGTACGAGATCTAATTGGAGACACATTGTCCTACAAAAATTTATTCAACTCAGAAACCTAATAATTCAAAAGCCTGTTTTGTTAGAATTCTCGCCGTTTCACAAGCACTTTGTCAGTTTCAAGATCAATGGATTTAGCGAGTTAGCTATAGCAAACCGATTGCGCATTGCAATTTTGCAACCGCGACTTGAAGGGTCTCCGACTGGCCACTTTTATGTTTGACATTGAACACGCTATGATCTCTGCCATCAATCACATTTGATGTTTTTTTTTTGAAACTCTTTTCAGGCTTCGTTAGTGATTGCTCATCTGCATCACGGGCCTCGGCTTCTCTCAAGAAATAGTCTCTTGCATGAGCATGGGCCTCGACATCCATCACCCGATATACATTTCCTTTTACCGTTGCAACGAGAATCGAAAGAGGCTCTTCCAGTAAAATCGTGATGTCATTGATTTGCTCCCCTACAGAAGTCTGGAAGAGCGGATTAAAGCACTGATCACAGAAGTCTTTGGTTCTTTTACACTTTTTGCAAGGACCAGACTTCAAGGCTGCCCAGATGTTACCATCCGAGTCACCACATGCAAAACCGCATGTCGTTTTGAAAGCAGCAACTGCCGTTGCAAAGAGCGACGAAAATGGACCAGGGACAGAACGAAGACGATTCTTTGAATGCAGCGTCACGAATAGGCCACGTGCGGCATCGGCCACTACCCAAAAAGTGTCATTGCCGTCGACATCTGCGCCGAAATAAGTTGCTTTGTCATGCTTGATGACTTCAGCTTGCCAACCTTCTTTTGACAGCCTCCGCTCGACATATAGCTTCATAGTACAACAGGAATCCCCAACTAGACAGACTGTATCTTTGTGCGAAGCAATTCTTGAAAAGGAGAACGGATCTGGTAGCGTACCGTTTATTGGAACATTCCACTTAAGCTGCAATTTGTTCAGGCTCACACAGAAAACATCCAACAACTTGCCCAGTTTAACAGGAGAGCGTGCAACCACGATATAAGGAATTTTCTCCTGAGTATATTCCTCATCGATGAGGCAAAAGTCGAAAGACTTCACGGTCTCTGAAAACAGGTGAGAGTCCAAAACTTTTAGGGTTTGCAGGTTCATAAGCAAGAGGTTCGCATGCATCTCCATTTCACTTGTGGATGTATTTACTTTTCTTTGCACTTGCAACACCGCAAGGTGTCGCTCAGACACTTTCAAGCATCGAACAATCAAACCAGTGTCGTGATAGGTATCATACAACCCCTTAGTGTCTGTAACCTTATACAGACTCATTGTTTGGTCATCAAAGCAAACGAGTAATATTCCAGAGGTACTTCTCCAGTCTGTGAGGTCACAAATCTTCACGCGCTCCTCGTAAGTGTGCAAATAGGTAAGTCTGAGTGAGCCCGAATTGTCTGACAGCTCATGCAAGCGAGAAATGGAATGCGAGTCATATACAAGTACATCGCCGGTCAGGCTGAGATGTAACTGGAAAGTTCCGCACGAGGCTCTCGCCAAAAAGTATTGCGCATTGCCTAGCTCCCATTTGGTATCTGATTCTGATCCTGCCACAACTGGAACATGGAAAACAAGGCCCTCTCCGTCAGCAATAACAATCAGGTATCTCAGCGAGGTGTAAGTGTACTTTTTTATAGAGGTCTTGCCTTGCAAGTCTGTACTGATCTGCCCTATCAATGTCGCCTTGTTGGGCGTAAACAAGACATCAAACAATTTGCCATTCCACAGGACAATATAGACCCGCACTGCGTCCTCTTCTTCAAACCAATCAATGCAACTGATTTGATCAAGCCCCTCTACAGCAATCGTCAATTCTCGCGTGAAATCTTCAGAATTTTTATCCTTGAATCTGAGTGTGATGGTAGTTTCACCTCTAGACTGGCCAACTTGAAGCCTTTTTGTGTCACTTACTTTCCAGCAATTGATATCACCTGCAGTGAAAGCATTGACTTCTGCCTTGAGATCAAGATCTCTTCTTCTGGTGATGATCTCGAGTTCGATGCTGGAAATGCCAGATTCCGATAACCTACAAAAATCGTAGACATTGAAAGATTCTTCATCATGATCTTCGACGAAGACCATCTCGGTGTAGTCAGTTTTCAATATAGTAATCCAATGGGGGTCTACATGGATGTCCGTATGATTTATCAATTCCACCTTGTAGGGAGAACCGTTGACAAACTCTAGCTCGCCACTGTAGTATCCACCACGTGACAACAATAGTGTGTTTGCATGCTTGTTCTTCATCACAGCCATATGCAAAATGGGAGACGCATTCGACATAAAGGAGAGAATGTCGATGCTTGGCATACCTTGTAAAACTCGAAACAAGATCGAGCGCGAATTTCTTGACGCGGCATAAAATACATTATCCTTGATGTGAGTTAAGCTCAGGGCTATCGTAGATTTGCCCATGTCGCATAAACTAAAGTCATTGACAGCAACTGCCGATTGTGTGGAGGTTGCCGAAATAAGCAAAATCACCGCGTCGCCTTGATCAGAGACAAGCAAGAACCTGTCCTCGTCAATCTTTGTCGATGCAATCTGTGTTGATGCGCTGAAACTTGAGCCAAAAGCTTTGTGTTTTCTTCTCCACACATTTAAAATGACCGTATTGTGCCGAGTGTCTTCCTTGAGTTTATACTGGGGAGACGTTTTCACGCCGTCTGCTATCTTGACCGTACTGCCAGGAAGAGGGAAAAACCAAAACATTGAATCACTTGCAACCACAAATCCATTTGTCACAGCCATAATACGGGAGGCAGCGCCCTGAAAGTGATCCATCTGACCCACGACAGAAAATGTATCGAGTTCCGGCAGAAATGTGAAGTAACGGAGGGAAAACCTGAAGTCAATGTCTCTGTAAAGCACGGCAATCGTCGGAGTATCGCTCTCCTCGGATATTGCCATCAGTGTGACAACCACATTTCCAATGGAAAACGTCCTGGATCCAGATGCTTTTTTACGAGGTCTTTTACGCAGTGTGGTGTTTTCAAACAACGCATCCGGGTTGAAAATTGTGATGAATCCCGTATACTTATAGAGCACCACGAAATTTTGGCCTCCACAAGAGCAAGAGAGTAAAATCGGATCAATTTCAAGGGAGTTCAAGTGTCCAGAAACCAGCAGAAAAGGAACACTTATGCGAGGAATGAATTCTGACGGCAGCACGTCGAGAAGTTCGAGCAGATCTTCGAAAAGCGCGACAAGCATAACATGGCTCTTGGATTTTTTTAGTAAGGTGAGTCCTTGTATATTTGACTCAAAATCTAAGTAATGATTAAAGGAAAGGTAGTCTTGATTCTGTGATTCAAGATTCACTCTCCATGCATGGAGCCGAGATCCATTCGCGTCTACTAAGAGATGATCAATCTCATTATTGGCATCGTTCACTGGCACTTTGATTGCGTGCTCCGACCTTGGCAGCTGATATACCGAACTAAGCAAAAACGACATTCCGATGCTGGTTGAAGAAGTGGTCAAGAATATTGAAAGTTTCAGTAGATCACGTCTAAGTCGCGTATCAGGATTT
>JAKTYO010000029.1:0-20567 GCA_030578735.1 Metschnikowia noctiluminum | reverse complement strand
CACATAAGTAAAATATTGTAAAAAAAAAAACCTCATTTGGGAAGCCTTGGGTCACGTTTTCGCGCTAAATTTCGCTTGCACCTTCCTCTTTTCGCTATGTCAAGGGGAATTAGGGACCCCCCCTTTTTTACAACTTAAATTTTGTTCACTGCAGGTAAATGTTGACAAATTACCTTTTTTCGGAAAGAAAAAAATGACATTCAATAGTAGACAAAACTGAACATCTTTGGCCAGACTCAAATTTGAACTTTTTTCTTAAATGTCACATCTTTCCGGAGTAAGTCATTCGTGATTCTCAATTTTGTTGGATGAATCTGGAGAGATATTTTTGCAACATTCAATTCATGACTGATTTGAATGTTATGAGCCACGAGCGTTCTATTATTGCAAGTCGCTGATTGAGTCAGGACTACAAAGGTCAACAAATGACACAACCCTTAAAAATTAGTTCACAAACGCGGAAGTCAATAAGAAAGATAGTTACAAACACATATTAAATCTCAATAATAGCACACAAACGCTGGATGCTTGAGTCTTCTTATTTCTTATATCTATTATTGAAACTTCAGAGTAACGCCCTATAATACGATGAGTCTTTAAAAAAAAAAAAGAACATATTTTCGAAGAATAATCTCATCGTGATCAAATGTTTTCCAAAAGATCTGGGCGCTTGGTGACAAGTATTGAACGAATTCCTGCTAAACTTTTTTCCAGCGCTACATTCATGGCTTCGCACAAAAAACTGAATGTTTTTCAATATTATATCCCAGAACTTTGTTTTGCAAAATCAGTTGCAGTAATTTTATGTTATACACGAATATATCCTGAACTTGAGGATTGTATTCGATCGATATAAATTGGCGAGGTTTCCTAGTATAAAGAGGTTCCTGTTGCCACAGCAGGTGTCGAGCTGGATGCAGCGCTACTCCCAAATCCACTGAGCGCCTTTTCAAGTGTGCTGGCCACAGTGCTTGAGCCGCCAAGACTCTTTGCCAAAAACTTGACTACAGTGATCACGAGACTGAAAAGTCCACTTGTAGTCCCCGTGCTTGCAGCGGGTGTGCTGGAAGATGCGGGTGATGCAGAGGCCAACATAGAGGTAGAAGCAGTTGCTAATGTCGTGGCAGGAGTGGCCAAGTTAGAAGAAAGGGCGATTGGCGCTCCGGCCGTTGTCAATTGAGAAGAAAGCGCAAGCGGGGTAGCAGCCGTAGCCAAATTGAGAGTGGATGTAGTCGTGTCAAATTCGGCAAGCCCGGACAAAAGAGCAGCGACATCTTCCACCGCAGAAGTAGTGGCAACAGGGTCCAATCCCAGCAAGCTTGTCGCGGGTGTAGCGTATGTCATACCCGTGATTTGTGTACCTAAAATTGCGGTATTCGGAACCGCCGTATTTAAATCTGCAGTACCCAAGACTGCGCTGTCAAGATTCGAGACACCTGTACCGGTTACTGAGACAAGCCCCGTACTTGTCGTGGCCCCAGTGCCCTGGAGTTCATTTAAGAGATTAGCTATCTGATCTCCCGAAGCTGCCGTTGCGGGTAAAGGGGCGGCGGCAGAGAGTTGGAGGGCTGCCAAAGCCACTGTCCAAAATTTCAATTGCATGATATGTCTGAGGTTTTGAGGATTTATGATGAGAATTCGGTGAACTTAGATTTTGACTGTGTTGAACCTTTGTATTCCACTAATGAATGATCCAAAAAAATAAAATTGAATAAAGTAAAATCATCGGCGTCTTATAGAAATCATTCTGGCAGTACAACCCCACAAAGGTAGTAAATACTAACTCCTTCTTATTCGAGTCAAGTACCTGCGCGCCATATTCGAGCGTCTGGTGAGACTCACAGTAGTATGACTCGCACGCTTCCTAAACAGGGAATTACGTGCAGAGCAATCAGGCTAACTTAGCACTTCGAGTAAGAATGAATTTGCCTCAAGAAGTAGTCGCATTCTGCTTTGTGCCGCTTCCTGAATTTTTTTTATTACTTTTTATGACTTTGGGCGGAGAGTAGTTTACTCGCATTGCCAGGAATTGTGGCATGGTGAAGATTCTAGCTTGTTCCGCTCGAGAAAAAGAGCATGGATAATCAGTATCTCGAAACCCTTTTTCGATATGCGCCCATCCCGGAAGCCAGATAACAAATTAAGATATGACAAAGTATTGATAAAGCCGAAACTTGAAGGAGTTCAGCGTTCGTTCGGGTACATTCTCTTTCTTAGACAGCTCGTGAGAATTTCCCCTTAGGGAATTATTAGATCCGCACTTGCTTCTGGACCTTGCGCGCAGTGGGAAATTGGAATTAGGCAGTCCGCCGGGATTTGAAAGATATGTCATCCGGGATTTGATAACGTCTGGAATGTACCCCTGCGCCGGGCTTGGATCGAGTAATTGTTATTACTAGGTCTGCATTTTTGCTTCACTGGTAAATGATAATACAGGTTTCACCTAATACATTTTTTTGCCCCAGCGAGCTTTTTGGATGTTGCCAGTGGCCCAAAGAGAGAAGTAGCTGAGAAGTGACAAGCATATCTTTCAATGGATGTAGAAGCAGCTCTTTTGCTGCAAGACACACAAAATGGTCACTTGCTGAACGAGAAATCCAGTTCAAAAAGTGACTGCTTTGATAAAGCCGCAGGAAAATATGGTGATGATGGTTTTTGAGCCCGTTTCGCTCTCTATTATGGACCTCAACAATGCCAAGAATTCTTTGTGACCATAATCAGCCACACATCTCAACCACTCGTTTCTGCCTGTGAGAGAATTTATACGGTCTAAGTTTGTTGTGTGAGGTTGTGGCAGCCAGCGTGTCCAAAGCACATATCATCTATTGTAGCATTTGTAGCTTAGTTTCTAACGAGTTAGACTGGAGACTCTTACTTAGTTTATCAGACGTGGATCACAACAATCAAAACATCTCTATCCCATCATAAATCCAGGGCACCAACATTGCGAAACACACTTGAGTCATTCGACAATATTTGGTCGTGTTGGAAATTTGAATCCACGTTGAGTCTGGTGATCTCTGCTCTATTGCTTTGGGTGTTTGACTGAAACCCTTGATTTGCCTGAACTGATCAAGAAAAGTTTTGTTGGAAATGCCCGAAGACAAACTTTCTAACTCGACTTGATCAAAGATAGATGACAAAGAAAGTGAGAGAATCACGCAGGTTCTGAACTCGACGTGATACTGTCGCATAATGCTCTCAAAGAAGACCTTATTGCCCAAAAAGGGAGTGAAATACCTGCTAATAAAGGCCTGGTTTTCTTTTCAATCCGAATATTCAATTCTTTGTTCACAAGAATATTCATGTATGCTCGGAACATCGACATATGATTCATGGCCACCTCGACCTCAAGAATATCAAAAAACTTACAAATGTCATCTTCAGAAGAAACTTCCACGTGAATTTGCTGACCTGACCGCTCCAAAACAACATAGAAGGGCGAGATTTTCATCGTACGCCCAAACGATTTGACAAACATTAATTCAGGAGGCGGGCGGAATTCCAAAAGTGTTGCTCGCGTATCATAGCAAATTCCATCTTCCAAATTAGCACACTCAGTTTCAGCTAGTTCGACGAAGTCAGCATAGCTCTGAGTCTTTGAAATTGAAAATTTGCCAGTTCTCTTTGAGACTGTTGTTGATTTTGGGTTTATGCTCGGGTGATATCGGTGGCTTGGAGCAAATTCATCAAGTGTGGACAAAATTCCATCATCGTTCGGATGCTCTGACACGCTTGCCGGATCACCTTTCTGAATAGAGGAGGTCTGAGTAAATTGCTGTCTGAAAATGGCTGCACTTGGATCCAAGCGACGTCGTTTAGGAGGCTCTACTGGGGTTCGGCGGCTCGACAAGTGTTCTACAGAGCTTGTTGAAGCATTTGGTGAAGGAGCTTCTAGTGTTTCGGAATTTGGCGGCGACTTGGGTGAGCTTTGCGCAACATGTTTTGCGGAAATGTGCAGTGTTATAGGAAAGTACAAGCTCAAGTGATTGTAGAGCTCTGAGGACATTCTCAGTGCGAGCCTTTTCAAGAGCATGTCTAAAGACTGGTTATCAAACCACCTGGGTAGTATCCCTGTTGGATTGGGGCCGCTTTTCCAAACGTATAATGTATTGAAAAAGCCTTCTATGCCGCCATTGTATAATTGAGGCCGGAACTTGACCAGCGCAAGCAAGCAAAATCTCAGAAGGTCTTGCTTTGTCTCGTCATGTGGATCGAAATCATCAAGGGATGGGCCAAACTGGCGCAACCCTTCTAAGATTTGTCCGATTCTTTTTTGGAATACCCCTATGGCCATGATCTGCGACGGGGGCACAGCTTTTGTTCCGATTCGAAAATCATGCGGAAGGAAGCTGGGCAGACAGCCTTTGGCAAATCCGAGCTCAGGGTGGTATGTGAAATCCGTCACCAAAAGTATTCCTACTTTTTCTAGAATGCTGAAAGATAAAATCACCACTGGTAGTTGGATAAAGGCGTCTCGCGGTAGCCTGCTAATAACCTGTGCCGATGGTAGTTCAGATATGCTTGAAGCTTTTAAATCCTGCATTTTGTTCAAAACTATTGTAACGCAGCATAGAGGCAAGGCTCGTTAATCGAAGTACAAAATTCAAAGCCAAATGGTTCAAGACGCTAGGATCTAAATTCAAAAGATGCAAAATAGAAAGTATGGAGCGCGTCTCGCGCACATGCACCCGTACACCAGTAGCAGCTTTGGACGATTGCGATGAAATTCACATTTCTTTCAATTCCCCGTACCATGAAAAGTATGTATCGGAAATTTCGCAACTCATGAATGATTCTCAACACCCATGAAGCCACAAGCCTCGTCGCAGCTCACTTTCTGGCTTGCAATTTTCGAATAGCTGTAATTGTGACCCAAAACAACACCTCGCATTGCCGCGCAAGACCAAGTTGACGATCTTCTTCAATTAATTGCTTCCTCTGCAAATTTCAGAGTAGATACTGACCAAGTAGAGCCTGGACCAAAACTCAGCAAAAGAGCGCTCACTGCTGCGAAGTTTCAAGAGCGTTCTGCTGCTAAAAATGAGCCACGGAGTGTGGAAGACTACCTTGAAGAAGGTGCTGTAGATGAAGAATCGGGAGACAGATGGCACAGCTCGGATTTAGCCAAAGGCCTCCGATTTTATCAAAGATCTTACGAAAACTACAGACATGCAATACAGCTGGGTGTAGCGGATCAACAAGATTCGATCCAATTGGCCTATTACAATGCACTGCGGTTGCTATTTCATGTATACATGCAATACCAGAGGACAGACGGCGTGAATCTTTCGGAGCTCACAAATGTTGCTGAGGTGCTCGGTGCTGGTGATAACTCAGTAGTCCAAGAAATTCGGGAAATCGTAAGATCCCACGAGTCTGCTATACAGTTCACAAGAACCGATGCTCCAACAGATCTTCTCTTCAACACTGCCTTGGCTTATATGGATGCTATAGAGGAGTCGGAATCGTTGTCAGAAACATGTCAATTGGCAAGTCGATCCATCGTGCTCTTGAAGAAAGTGTTGAGCAAACAAGTATCCGATTTAAGAGAGGTAGTGGGTAAACTGGCCAATGGCGAGGAGATTGACCTGGATACTGTTTCCTTAGTTGCTACAGACGTCGTGGAGACTGTAAACTCGGTTTTAAATCTAACTCAAATCGTATACGAGTCTGTGGGCACTTCAGAAGAGGAAATCACTGCCGTGTCTTCGATAATTGGCCCATTTGTTCTCGAAGCAGACCTGATGGCGAAGGAGATTTTGACTGGAAACCTTCAAATTTCTGATGATCTCAAAAACGAGTATCATGTCACGAAGGCATATGCTTCTGCAGCCTCGAGTAACAATTTGGAAAAAATCTTTGAAGTATGGGACGACCCTTCGCTTCCCTCAAGCCCCGAGCGCTTTATGCTGGCTGCAGACTGTATAGACAGCTTCATGCAACGATCAGGAGTCAGCTTGGATTCTACAGCGGCGCCTGATATTTATTGGGCGGCGCTTTCCAAGATGAATCAGTATTTTAAAGTGGCCCAAGAGTCCCTTATCGAGCGGCTCGCGGGAGCCAACTGCGGGCCTCAAGCAAGTCAACAGATGGGAATTGGCGGGATCATCTCGCAAGTTGCCAAAGTACATATTGCCCGTTCTGATATCGATCTACAGAGATCGCAACTCCAGACAGAACAGGCGATCAAGAACCTGGAGCTCCTTCTTCGAAACTGTAAAGCCTTTTTAAAAAACGCAATGGCAGTGGCGAAGCAATCTGGCGGCATTCGCGAGAAAGCTGTTGAAAAAGTGCAGCGGGAAAAACGACGCATAGAGGCCGCCTGTAGACTTTGTGTTCTTGAGGGCAAATCCCTGGAGGCAGAGTTGAATGCCATTGTCGGCGCTGGCCGATGGCTGGCCGAGATTGACGGATACCGCGATCTCTGGTATTTTTCATTCAATGAATGACCCTACAAGTCGTCTTAGGCATGTGGATCATCTACAAAGCTTGGCACTCGAACGGATCAGATTATGCCGCGCAGTTTTGAGGGAAAATGGTATCTAAAAAACGCTTATTTTACATTATGATATGAAAATGGGCCCCAGAGCCAGAACAGCGAACAGAAAATGGCACGGCCGTACACCAAAGGCCAATAGAATATGGCGGTGGGGAGGCGTCAGTGAAGAAGAAAAAACGCCCGCAGAGATGACAAAAAAACACATCTAGTGTCATATCACTGGGTGATCAGTGATGTTGGTCGCCATGAAGCAAATGTCCGGATACTCGTCCTCGCACAGGGTGGCCACAGACGGCAGAAATACTGTCGGACTATGCAAATAATTGAGATTCAACAGTTCGGTTCTTTGACTTGCCACCAACATGTTGAGCACATTCACTTTGAGAGAGTAGAGCGCAAACGTGACGATTCTCATTTTTCAAAGCGACAAATTATAAGGATTATGTCTTATGGATTGTGGCATGAATATATCCTCAACAATTGACAAGCCCAAGCACTTAGCTTACTCAGCATACTTTCCGGGGTAAACTATCAACAGAGAGGAAAAGTTGATGGCAAGTCTTATGTGCAAGCAGAGCATGGCAGCACGTGCTGCGGCGCCGCCCTCGGCACGTGTTGTTAGTAATGCAGTGGACTGGACAGTCAAGAATTTGGTGAAGCTAGGCTTGACAGAATTGATAGGAGAGTTTCAAATTCGCTATTGACTTTCTGCTGATAATTGAGAGTTTTAATACTACATTCCGAACAAGCATGTATTCTTGAACTTTTAAATTAGTCGGGCTTAATGAAGTAGATCTTCAAACCCAAGACTCGCACTGGTAAATAATAAATATTTATTCAAACTATATACAAAAGAAAGGCCAGAGCCATACCTTGCCACTTACTTCAAGAGTTGGTCAAAGGCGGGAATCAAGGACTGAGCCAACGCAAAAGAGAACACCAACTTAGGACCGGTGGTCAACAACTTAGGAGTCAAGCCCTTAAAGAACGAGGTGAGACCCTCGGTTTTGGCCATGTTTTTCAAAATCGTGAAACCGGACTCCTTGCTCTCGAAGTTCTTGTTCTGGATTCTCGTCTTAATCACATCCAAGGGCGCGGAAACGATCAAGGATGCAGAGGCACCGAAAATGGACGTGACAAAGTTTTGCGTCCATGTGGCTGAAGAGTAATCCGACAATCCAAAGATATACTCCTTAGCAAACGAGTTACCTCCAAAAAGAGCAAAAGATCCGGGTGCATTTCTGGCCGCAGTCCAGCCCCATCCTCTGTACAAGCCGAGACCCTCGTCGGCCATGATTTTAAAGAAGCCTCTGCCTTTGAAGGCTTCTGGGTTTGTCTGTCTCTTGATCTTCAACACGTCCAAGGGCAACAAAACAACCTCACCTATACCGATAAGCGAGCCTGCTGTAGCAGACAAAAGCGCCTTTCCGGTCTTTTTTCCAAATAACGACTCGTAAGAGTCCTTGAAGTTAGATGTCAAGAACTCGTTGGCAAAAGGCTGTCCACCATATTTGTAAACTCTTTGCAAGATTTTGTACACGGCAGCATATCCCAAACCAGGAAACAAAGTAAAAAGTCTCCCGCTGAGAGCCTTTTGAGCATGCTCACGGAAAATCACGCTGTTCAATTGCGCCGCAGAAGTGATTCTGGTTTGATTAGACATGAGTCTTTTCGACACAGTGTCGACCGGGTGAAAAACGGCAATTTCGCAGATTCCGGCAGACGCAGAGCCGAGCACACGCGCCATACCCGATTGCTTCTTGTCGGTGGGTTGAGGAGACATTTTGACGGGAAAGTCTTGGTATTAAAGAGACGTTGAAAGTTGAGGTTGGGGGAAGTTCGGGTTGTGAAAATTCAACAATGAGAAAATTTTTGCATACCGCGGCTAGATACCGCGCGATTACCGGATCTGGCAAGATGGGCGTCGCCTGGAGTCGACTCTCCAGTCAGATTGTCATTCTCACAGTGTCCGTCACGTGAGAACACGATACGCGAGACCTATGGTGTGAATAGGCAGTGATTTCTTACGGTAACGTTCCAACAATCAGCTTGCGTTCTTTTGATTATGAAGGATCTCGAAAACAGATTTTAAAGCTGTTGAAGTATGACATTTGATCCAAAAGCGCAATTAGACCCACAATGGGATTTTTCAGCTCAATCGAAGGTGAGTAATGGGCAGTGGCAGTGGAGTCTTGCAGCAAATACACTACTCTCAAAAAGCTCTGGCGCTGCTTTGTAGTGTTATACGCTGGGCAGTAATCACATCACAGGGTACCGCGTCATATTGCACGTAGTATTACATCGGTTAGCATTACACCGCTTAGCATTACACCGCTTAGCATTACACCACTTGTTATTACACCACATGGCATCACATGACATGACATTGCATAGCATAGCATCACATTACATTACCCGGCATCACATGACAACACTTGAGACACGACTTAAAAAATATACCTCTGTGACTACTGAAGCTTTGCCTGAGGAACCCTCCTTCGCCGATATGTCTCTTCTCTTGAGTGCGGTTCACATGAGTAGGATCATTATACCCAGTACATATTACCAACCCATACAACTGTCTGTGTGTGTTTTTTTCTTCTTTCTTGCTTCATTTTACTAGCTCATAAAGAAAAAACTCAGTCACTGATTGCCCTTGCTTCCACGATGTCAGCTGACTTTTATCTATAATAACCGTAGACATACTACATCCGTACACCCTTAACATCAGCATAGAAGCGTATCGTACCAGGTGAAGGAAAATTCAAGGAGCCAAAAAACACTACACGCCTCCCAACCCTTTTTAATTTCTGCATCATACCAATAGTCAAGCATTGGGGCTTTCTTTATATCACTTTTTCCTCAAACATGTCGGGCTCACCTATCATCGAGGACTATGCAAGCTCGCTTGCCGAATTGACATTCAATTCTCGGCCGATCATCGATAATTTGACCATAATAGCCAAGGAAAATACTGAGAGTGCAAGGGGCATATTAGCCGCAATCACAAGCAGAATCTACAAGTGCATTCCTGAGCAAAAGCTTTTTGTATTGTACCTACTTGACTCCATTGTGAAGACTGTCGGGCCACCGTATAACGTTCTTGCGGGTGAAGAAATCTTCAAGATCTTTTCTCATGTATATCTCTTGGTCGGAGAGGCCACGCGAGCCAAGCTAGTGAAGATCTATGAGTTGTGGCGTGTCACAAAGACCAAAGGGTCATCCTCACCGCTATTTCCACCGGATCAGCTCGCAAAAATCGGCGATTTCTTGCGTCTGGCGGGTTACAAGAAAACTGACTTGGTGGCCCTCGCAAACACGAGCTTTCTGCCCACCGCTGGCTCCCTAGTGGCTGATATCGATCTTATTTTACCTGTGCTACAAAAAAAAATTGCTGCCGGGCCTCCAGATTCAGCTCTTGTGAGTAAAGAATCGGCATTAGCGGAGCTCCGAGTACTTTTACTCAATCAAACACTTCAACCAAACGAATTGCTCGGGATCCTGGAAAAACTTACTGCCATGAAAGCACAAGAGCTAGGTCTCGTGGCCGCAACAATACATGCTCCAGGTGTGCCAGAGTTTCCTGCCGAGTCTCCCGAGTCTGCATTCAAACCTCCGTCTCGAGGAGAGGCGCTCTTTTCTGCGCTTATCGCTTCAGGACTCGTAAATGTAGACCAGTCCCTCAAGCCTGGGTCCAAGCCGGAATATACTCTTGTTCTCCCAAAACACAAGTACACTCCGGGCAAAAACGGAGCCCCTTCGACTAACGCACTCGGACAACTCTTGATCGACGCAAATCTAGCCCTGAAATCGCAGTATGAGCAGATTAAGTTCAAAGAACTCGTGAAGATATCGCAAAAGTTGACGGAAAATGGCACTGCCGCGCCCAATCTCCAGCAGTTTGTCACGAAGCATGTTTTGGATGCTGCTACTGTACAAGTTTTATACGAGACAAAGTCACTGAAATGTGCTCAGTGCGGCAAACGTTTCACTGCAGATAATGCCGGAGCAGCTAAGAAGCGCTTGCATCTTGATTGGCATTTCCGGATAAACCAAAAACAAGCGAACTTCAAGTCCAATGTACAGCTGAGAAACTGGTACCTCGACGACTTTGCGTGGGTGCAATTCCGCGATGACGACTTGCTAGAATACGAGTCTGCGCCAAAACAGGAGAGACGTGAGGCCACCTTGCCTGTGGAACCTGCTCCAGAGATGTATGTTGTCATTCCATCAACAGAGAGCAATACTAGTAACACTTGTACGATCTGTCGAGAACAGGTGAAGCCAACATACAAAGATTCGATTGGTGAGTGGGTGTGGGACGCGTGTATGCTTGTGCCAGGCAGCCAAGCGGGCAACAAGATCGTACACGTCAGTTGTTTTGAAGAGGCAAATCGGAAACGGGGTGCCGACGATGATGTGGGCAGATTTGTTAAGCGTGAAAGACTATATTGAGGATCCATGAGTTTATGAGTGATTTAAGAGGCGTGTTATGACAATCGGAGGCTGACAGTATATGCTCGCTTCATAGTCAGCAATCTAAATATCACAAGCCGCAATTAGTTCGTAGGCCGGAAATTATAGGACGTCTCAAAACGGTGTTACGGCGAATTGGGAGGACTGTCATTAGATCTCATCCTAATTCTCTCTACAAACAAGATATATGCTTTACTCAATTACCTGCATTAATTTATATATTCAGCAGACACATATGCACAAAAGTAAGTTTCTCTTTAGCTTACTTTTGACCCAAACATTTCAAAATGTCGCTCCAGACAGTGGTGGGCTTCTGCGAAGCATCGACGCCGCTCCAAATTCCGGTCTTTCTGTAATAGTCAACAATTGGCTCGGTTTGCTTGTGGTAAGTGACCAATCTCTTCTTCAAAGCGTCCTCGTTATCGTCGGATCTTTGAACCAAGGCATCACCAGTAACATCATCGATCATTTCTTTCTTTGGTGGGTTGAACAACTTGTGGTAAGATCTGCCAGAAGCTGGGTGGACCAATCTTCCAGTAATTCTGGCGACCAACAACTCGTCATCGATCTTCAACTCGACGGCATTCTGCAATGGAGTCTTTCTGTCACCCAACATCGAGTCCAATTTCTCAGCTTGTGGGATGGTTCTTGGGAAACCGTCTAAAATGAAACCGTTCTGGCATTCCTTGTTGTTCTCCAACTCAGACTTGATCATGTTAACCATGATCTCGTCAGACACAAGACCACCTTGGTCCATGATTTTCTTGGCCTCAACACCCAAATCGGTCTTGGCGGCAACCTGGGCTCTCAACATGTCACCTGTGGCCAAGTGGCAGGCACAAAACTTCTCCTTCAAGTTAGGAGCCTGAGTACCTTTACCGGCACCTGGAGGGCCGATCAACACCATTCTGATCGACTTGGGCACATTTGGCATAAGGCCGGCCTTCTTCTCCAAGGTCTGGATTCTTTCTTGCAATTTTCCAATGGTAGATTTGAGATCTTCAACAGACATTCTTAGTGGGTGATATGGTCCTGAGTTAAGTTGGGTTTCAAGATCAACGTATTTTTTTTCACCCAATGTTGGGGAGTCGGTAGGCCGAGCGCGCGTCACGTGATCGACCGTGTCAGAGTCGAGCTTATTTTCGAAAGAGCAGACAACGAAATGATGAAGTCTGAGTGGAGAGATCGAGACTGGTCACTGTGAGCAAAGAAAAGTAAGACGAGATTTCGGCGTTTTTTATCAAAGAAATGATGATTGCCTCTTTTTGCAATCATCTCCCTGAAACCCAGGGCGGTTAAACGGCACCCGCACAATCGAATCACGGCAACACTCTATTGGCCTACGTAATCCGCTCACGTGATAAACCAAATTGATGAGCCAAGAAAGGAGAAAGTTCGACGTCCAACAACATCTACAGCATGGGATTGACATATTGAATTGCCATTTGCAAAATGACTTTTTACCCTCAAAGTTAAGTTCTCTGCGGAAAAGCATCGTTGTTTGCGAGTGATATTAGCTTTAGGCGCAACTGTGCGTGCTTACTCGACTTTATTGAAAACCGAATCCCGGGCCCCGTAACCCCGCATCCGAAATCGCGCGTCCTCGGCAATTGCTTATAAAATGGCTGCAAAAAGTGAAATTCTTTATGAGGCACAACATATCGCCATTTAGATACCTTTGTCTACTTTTGAATTTCATCTAGAGAGTTATTCACCGCATGCCGGCTTCACTATTTTCACGTTGATAAATACGCGAAACAGAATATCGGCATGTGATTTAAATCCTTTTTTCGGCGCCACGGTTCTTCACATGCAACTCAGCTCCCTGGGGATGGGGGCAAAGTGTAATCCCAGTTCATGCATTTTCATTTCTTAAGCGAGGAAACTTATATATGAGGTTAGCTCACGGAGTTTTTAACGATTTGAATTTATATCTACACTTCATTCCAAACTCGCAAGTTTTTGCTTTTCACCGCACGATGACTCTACGTTCCATTCTCATTCTCCTCAAGCTTCCTTTAGACCTTTTAATTGTGGTTCTCAGGTTCTACATTTTTGGCGGTCTTCGTTTTAGAAAGTATAACCAGGAGTTACTCAACTGTCTCCGTTTGCGGGTCTATAGAGCCGCCTTGACCGTCGATATACCTGACGGCAAGCTCATTGGCCCTCATACGAATGCATTCTTGATAAGAAAAGTCATACCATTTATCCTGTCAACATTGGTGAAGAACTGTCCTGGGTATGGAGAGCGATACGATGCACAATCATTTTGGCTCGTGAAACAAAAAGATAGGAAATCTAATGACCCAGTCATCATCTTTTCCCACGGAGGAGGCTACTATATTCAGACCATGCCTTCGCAAATTCAGTCTATTTTATCGGTTTATCAACTTTTGGACATAGAAGCACAGAGACGAATCTCCATATTATTTCTCGACTACAAGCTTGTGTCTGACGGATTTCCATTCCCGACCCAACTTCATCAGCTCGATGAGACTTACAACAAGTTGTTGCAAGAGGGTAACAAAAACATCACCTTAATGGGTGATTCCGCCGGTGGTCACCTTTCCGTTGCCTACACGGTATACTTGAGATCTTTGGAAAAAACGGTCGTGTTTCCATCTAAGCTAGTGCTTATAAGCCCTTGGGTCAAGTTGAGCCCACTCCCTTCTGATGCGCGAGAAGGTACTTCGTGGCATGAGAATGAAGATCGCGACCTAATCACATACAAGCGTTTTTCCACAGTCTCGGACTTAAAATACCTAATCGGATTCGAAGACCCATTTTCCTTGTTATGTTCGCCAGGTGGCAAGACGCCGCGAACTCGCGATGACTGGTCCTCCATTCCGAACTTTTCCGATCCAACCCATGATGTGTTTTTGATTTTTGGTGAAGATGAGAGCTTTAGAGATGATATAGTGCAGTGGGCATCATACGCGCTTAACTATCCACATGGTAAAGAATATGCTGCATTTGCCAAACTCGAGGGTGAGTCCAAGTATGAATTCACGCGTCGCGGGGAATCTGAGAATGCAAACCTAACTGTGTTTGTCGAGCCAATGGGTGTGCATGATGCAATGCTCTACTTCGAACATGACATAGCCAAAGAAATCGAAAAGTCTTTACTTGCAGGTAAGAAGCTAAGTGTCAACGATGTGGATCTGAACAAGTACTTCGGTATTACGAGATTGGCGAAATGGTTGAGTAACACTTTTTGAGAGACTTTTAATCTTTCGTATACACTTCAGAAGGTTGTGTGATGATGACGTGAATAATTAGTAAAGTCTATAAATGTTGGTTTGAATCAGGGTGGGGTCTCTTCCGCCTTAAATATCAACCGAAAAGCTTATGATCCAGGTGGAGTGCTTAATATTGATGAGTGTGGATCTCAGGAACGTGTTGAACCTTCACCAAGGGTCTGTAAACTGGCTTCCACATTTGCGATTGAACCCACTTCAAACATTTCTGAAAGTCTCTTGGCACCTCGACAATTCCACCATCGGGTCTCTTCTCACTCTCGATACGAGCAGTGCCCTCCTTCAAACTTTGCAAGATGATTGCAGTAGCGACATGAGCAGAGACCTCATTGATTTCCTCCAAGCGAGGAAGAAGACCGTTTTTTGGGTCTTCCATCTTAGGAGACATGGAAGCCAATTGATCCACACCCGCTGAAATCATAGTGTCTGTGATGGTTTGACATCTTGAAAGCACTGCACCTAAACCGATACCTGGGAATGTGAAACAGTTGTTATTTTCAGAAATTTGGTAGCCATCAACGGGCTGGAATGGAGAGCCCGTGGCGACCAAAGCCTTGTTGTCTGTCCATTTCATAATGTCAGCTGGGAATGCCTCATGCAAACGGGTCGGGTTTGAAAGTGGGAATACAATTGGCTGTGGGTTGTGTTTGTACATCTCTTTGATGACCTCCTCTGTGAAAGCGCCAGCTTGTGTTGAGCAGCCAACCAAAACTGTGGGTTTCACATGAGACACAGCCTCTTTAAGACTCTTGACGTCAACACCAGTCCAGTCACTGTCTGGGTCAGCGTAACGAAGTTGGCCCTCGGAGGAGTTTTTGTAAGACTGAAGAACAACACCTCGGCGGTCCATGATATGAATTCTCTTGCACGCCTCCTCTACTGAAGATCCGTGTGAGCACATGTGGTTGACAATTTGGTCAGCAATGCCCAAACCTGCAGATCCGGCACCATAGATGAGAATACTGGTATCAAGCAAAGCGCGATTGCTGTACTTGAGGGCAGCGGTGATAGACGCCATTACCACTGCTCCTGTACCTTGAATATCGTCATTGAACGAAGGAATGAAGTCGCGGTATTTGTGGAGCATGGTACGGGCGCTGGTGACTCCAAAGTCCTCGTAATGGATGACGGCAGAAGGAAATCTTTCTTTCACAGCGCGGATAAATTTGTCAACGAAGCTCCAGTACTCCTCTCCACGCACACGAGGGAATTTATTACCCATGTACAAGTCGTCGTTTTGGAGCTCTTTGTTGTTGGTTCCAACATCCAAGATCACAGGCAAGGTTCTGCCGGGGTGAATTCCGGCGCACAATGTCATGAGACCTAACTTGGCCGAAGAGATGTTCACTCCACCAACGCCTTGATCTCCGATACCCAAGATACCCTCACCGTCAGAGACGACGATGTAGTCAATGTCTTTTCCCTCGCCAAAGGCAGCGAGGCGCTCATCGATGGACTCCGGCAGCGTAATATCGAGGAAGCAGCCCTCTGGCTTTCTAAATCTGTGCGAGTAGTTCGAGATGGCATCGCCTTCGGTTGGAGTGTAAATGATCGGAAGCATTTCTCTTATGTTGCGTCTCACGAGCTCGTAATAAAGCACCTTGTTCTGCAAACGCATCGATCTGCAGAAATCGTTCTTCGCGAGAGGCGTCTTCAAGTATTGGAATTGCGCATACGCACGGTCAACCTGCTCGTCGAGCGAGTTGATCTTTGCAGGAAGCAATCCGTTCAATCCAAAAGCAGAACGCTCTTCCTCGGTAAACGCGGATCCTTTGTTAAAAATTGGCGAGTTGAGCAACTGGAACCCTTGGAGGTCACATTCTATGGGACCCTCAATCGACAAACGCGTCGTTTTGGGTTTTAAAGATGCAAGCGCAGCTTTCACACCAACAGGGGTCTTAATTGTATGGGTGTGTTTAGGTTTCGTGGCGGAGACCGGTTTGACAGCGGTGCTTTGAAACCGTGCCAATCTCGCCGATCTGGTGATATTTTTAGACTGCAAGAGAACTGACGACATTGTGATACGTTAACAGTGAAGGCCGCTTCGCGAAATGAAGGAAATGCAAGAAGATGAAACGGTGAAGCGCGTATTTTAACGATTGCTGCGCGATCAAATTATTTCGCCTAACTATTTTCCCGGAATCAGCGCAATTATATATTTGATCTCTCGGCCTCAGTACCCCTCCCTCGGAAGTCGCATACAGGGTTGGAGACACCTTGGCGCATTTTCGTAAACTGCGTGCGGCAGACTTCCGGGGGGACTCTGAAGATGCCTTCAGTCAATGGCGTTTGGGTATCAGTTGCTGCTTGGCTTATTTCGATCCGCTGATCTACGATTTCTGGGAAATACCACACGCGTTTACCAGCTCCAAAGAACTTCAGTTGATGTGTAATGTAGTGTGAAAGGCGGGGCAGAATATAGCCATTTTTTTCGGCCACAATGGCAGTTCCGAGGGCTTTCCGCTTGCGGCGTCGGCTGATCTCGGGTGACTTGTGTTATCTCGGTGCAATGCTGGATTTTGACGCAGCTTTCAAAACCTTGATCATACTATCCCCGGAAGTGGGATCCATCGAAAGAGCAATTCGCATTGTCAAGCCCGAACCTCAGTGGCCCTAAGCAGTGTTGCACAAATCCTCGTAACTCGAAACGAAAACTCGAAATCGCATCGTATTTGATTACGAAGGCTTCGTAGTCGTAACCGAGACCGAGAAGAAACAATCGAGTCTCTCGTTTTCGAGCTCGAAACCGAAAAAAAATATTCTAATAATTTGAGCTTTTAACAGGTAAAATCTGGTTTTAAACAAAGAAATTTGTCTTTAAATAGGTCTTGGAATGAACCCGAAGCACCAAACTAATAATTCCGGTTTCTAATCCTCTAAGTGTTGCTAATATACTGAAAACAAAAAATGTCGTACTGCTGTTCAAAACCTTTAAGACTTCAAAAATTCTTTTGTTTTTCTCGGTTTTGGGCTCGTCCACAAGAATCTTTCACCTAAGGGTCGGCCCGACGCGCAAAACATCGTTTCGGGTTACGAGGATTTGTGCAACACTGGCCCTAAGTATGCGGAGAATGACTCTATTCTGCATCATCGCGTAGTTTTTTACTCAACAATCGCGCGCTGTTTGCAATCACAGTGAACCCCGCTTGAGCCGCACGTGAAAGTTAGTAACAAAAGCTATCATTTGATGGAGCTTGAGATCGCTTTCATGGCTTTTTTTTCCCGATCATCGACTTCGTTTCTGGCTCCTATCAAAAAAAAAAAAAAGAGCAATGGACCATCTCACACATTGACCTAAAAATACATCAGGTTGGACGAACTTCCAGCTTCTACACGAGTTAGCTTGCTCTGAGGTAAGGCTTACCGTATTGGCGTTTGACAGGCTCTTGAGCCCTTACTCGCAACTTTCCTCGGAGGTGAATCATTTCTTACTATAAGAGCAATACTGAAAAATCCGTGATACATGAAGAATGCTATTTATCAAAATTTCACTGATCGGAAACTTGATTTGTAAATCTAACCGCCTAATCAACTTTAAGGCAACGCCCTCTATTGATCTGCAGGACATCGAGCGGCGGAAGCTTCGGGGGAACCCGGGACAAGTTCATGCATTATCAAATGATGGGCATCAAGTTTTTCCGACCGCGCTTCTCCGCACTCGGTCTTTTGTGCATTTCGATGGCCATGGTATGCCCGACGAAAATATGCGGCTAAATTTGGAATTTGTGATTTTTTACCGAGGCAGATCGAAAGAGAAACTTGCTGCAGCGTACGTCATCCAGCAACAACGGGGTGACTGTCTTGGGTGATTTCGTCTCAACAAAGTCGAGAGGGACACAAAATTTTTTCAAACTTTAGTGCCGTCATTGCATTTTTCGATACTACGGAGTTTAAATTCGGTAACCTGCGAAGTCTTGGCTTCGCTTCTGTCATTAGTGATGCACGACTTTACCAATTAACACTCTGCCTACTAACTTTCGAGTCTGACTAGTATTGAACATCATTTCTACAATTGTAGCAATATTGATGTATTTATTTGACGTGCAGAAATTACCCGGGGTCAGAATCGACAAATGTGGTCTATCTTGAACTATTTACTAAGGTTGAAATCTGTACTCGATTATGTCTTGGTTCGACGTTCATTAGATGAGTCTAAATGTATTGTCACGTGCTTACACCTTGAGAGATGAAACAATATTCTATCTTCTAAGCGAGGCTAGCAAACGCATCAATTTGGACTGAACGACATATCTCACCCTCGTGTTAAGGCGAAGACTGCCGTGTCTTACTTGCCACTCCTTAACCTTCTTCTTTTGATTGGCGGTGTCTCTTCCACCTTGACGTCTGAGCCCTCTTTCACCAGACTTCCCCTGGAGAGTTTGGGTTTTGTATCAGTGAGGTCCAGGCTGATGATTGCCTCAGATTTGACGGTTGCAGAGCTCCCTGATGAGTTGGAGATCCCTTTTTCTTTCTTCAAGGGCTTTTGGAGGTCGGGAATGAAGCAACTAGTGCGCCCACCAACTGTCTGAAAATCCACGGTGTGTCCATTTTTTGTGACAGCTCGAGGCTTGTTCTTGCCTTTTCCCCATCTATGCAACATTAGCCAGTCTTCGGGAAAGAGCTTAGCATTACCCTCCACACGAACACTCTCTTCCATTACAAATATGATTGCGTCGTAGAGTCTGCGAAGCACCGGGTTCGTGACGGAGACGATTTTCTTGGAAATTACTTCGGCAGGATGGATTTTTGCATGATAAAGAATCTCGTCACTTACCCAGTTACCAATGCCCGCAAAATACTTTTGGTCAAGCAAAAACGCTTTGATGGGTTTCTTTTTGATGAGCACGAGAGCAGCAAATTCTTCAAAAGATAGACGCGGCCGGCCGTGGTGGCTGGGATCTGGGTCTCCCGAAAATCCATCGGGCATCTGGGTTCTCGGCTCATTAATCTTCTCGTCTTTCCTTTCGCTTTCGTTTACTAGATCAATCTCAAATTTCTCCGATCCCTTTTTTGAATAATCGGGACCTAACAGTTGGAGTGGCGGTAACTGTAGAAGCTCTGCGTCTGTGGAGATATTCTTGCCTTCGAGGAAGCGCACACGAGCCAAACGTCTTGGGTCCAAAAATGCCATATCTACCGTGCGCTCTGGAAGGCTTTTTGGGCTTGATAGAATAAGCTCGAATTTCGTGAATCTCGGTGGCCATATCTCGGCTACTGAGTCCCCAATCAAAGACTTTTCGGTCTTCGAGGCCTGCGTGAGTTCGTCTCCAATTGCCGTGTCCTCTTGCTTCACCTCGTTTGCCACAAGAGCCAAGATCTCGGACTGTTTCGCCTCTAACACCTTTTTATCTCCGCCATGTTCCATATATATCATATGCGAATGCACATCACGCATTCGTATCCTACCTGTCATGCCGAAATGCATCAACATAACAAAAGGATTACCCATAGCTGTCTTGAATCGAAGCCAGAAATATTTTCCGTGCCGACCGACACTTTCTACTGAGGCTCCCACCAATTGCTTTTCTGCCTCAGCTATCACTTCATCTGGAACTTCTTTGGTCTTGAGAGCGGGAAATAATAAGTCATCTGAAGGCAAGACTGCTCGCTGTACAGTCAAGCCAACAACATTTCTTCGAAGTAAAGCGCACGCGTGAGCAACCTAATGTGGTCAGTAACTTGAGTAGATGTCGTTTTCTATCTAGCTTTCACACCGCTTGCTTATGTTTGACTTACTTCAGCAACCTCGGGCATTTGACTTCATGTAAACAGAACTTAACAAGGATGACTGTTGGCAAAAGAACGTCCGACTTTTCGTACTGAATTTCTAAAAAAAACAGGCGAGGAAAAAACAGAGTTGCTCCACGGCAGGTTCGAACTGTCGACCTTCAGATTTCACAAACGGTGCTTATGAGACTGACGCTCTGCCAACTGAGCTAGTGAAGCACTTCGTGAAAGCCAAACGTATACAGCCGCTTAGTGTAGTCCCAGACTACTATAAGGCGACGAAAGACGCGAGGAGAAGGTAAAGGCTCCCACTGGGTGACGACAGGTGATCCTCGGGACTGCAGAAGAGGTAATCATAGCAGTATCCCCGGCTCGGAGATTTTGGGCGAGACGCACCCAGCGGGTCGATGACAAATTTTCTACGTTTTAACAAGGGCGTGCCAAGAGGGGTTGCTTTTGCCGTGGTGACGGCGTGAGGTGACCCGAGTTCGACACTAGGTACGTTTCTTGGGAGCTGGTTAGAGGTTTTTATATAATTTCGTTATAGTTTTAGTCCTTTAATCAGATGAATCAGACAAAAAAAAAAAAAAAAAAAAAAAAAAAGG